>WNWK01005311.1:0-123068 GCA_009830355.1 Cherax destructor
TCCTCAGAACAGTGATACAGTTGAGTGCAAGGACGATATGAATGCATAGACTCATGTGGCTTGCTGGGTTACTTCTCAGACAGCTGGGTTGTCTTGCTGGCTTAGTATAGACCTTTCACACAGGTTGACTGGCTTGGAATCTTGTAATTATGATCATAGCAGGATTAGTACGCTGGCTTGAGCCTAGGGTGACGTAACTGGATGGGTGGCTTGGAGTCGTGGCTTAGACACAGGGCACTCTCCCCTCACACACTGGCTTATCTCGTACTTAATTCGCAAAACCCGGGTCTACCCCTCGTAGGTTGTACCAAATAAGATAAGGCACTTAGCTGACCAGGAAATATTGTAGACAGGCTGACGGATGTTGCCTTGGTGGTGGTAGCTGGTAGCGTCGTTCTCTGGAGGCACACAGTGGTAGCGTCGTTCTCTGGAGGCACACAGTGGTAGCGTCGTTCTCTGGAGGCACACAGTGGTAGCGTCGTTCTCTGGAGGCACACAGTGGTAGCGTCGTTCTCTGGAGGCACACAGTGGTAGCGTCGTTCTCTGGAGGCACACAGTGGTAGCGTCGTTCTCTGGAGGCACACAGTGGTAGCGTCGTTCTCTGGAGGCACACAGTGGTAGCGTCGTTCTCTGGAGGCACACAGTGGTAGCGTCGTTCTCTGGAGGCACACAGTGGTAGCGTCGTTCTCTGGAGGCACACAGTGGTAGCGTCGTTCTCTGGAGGCACACAGTGGTAGCGTCGTTCTCTGGAGGCACACAGTGGTAGCGTCGTTCTCTGGAGGCACACAGTGGTAGCGTCGTTCTCTGGAGGCACACAGTGGTAGCGTCGTTCTCTGGAGGCACACAGTGGTAGCGTCGTTCTCTGGAGGCACACAGTGGTAGCGTCGTTCTCTGGAGGCACACAGTGGTAGCGTCGTTCTCTGGAGGCACACAGTGGTAGCGTCGTTCTCTGGAGGCACACAGTGGTAGCGTCGTTCTCTGGAGGCACACAGTGGTAGCGTCGTTCTCTGGAGGCACACAGTGGTAGCGTCGTTCTCTGGAGGCACACAGTGGTAGCGTCGTTCTCTGGAGGCACACAGTGGTAGCGTCGTTCTCTGGAGGCACACAGTGGTAGCGTCGTTCTCTGGAGGCACACAGTGGTAGCGTCGTTCTCTGGAGGCACACAGTGGTAGCGTCGTTCTCTGGAGGCACACAGTGGTAGCGTCGTTCTCTGGAGGCACACAGTGGTAGCGTCGTTCTCTGGAGGCACACAGTGGTAGCGTCGTTCTCTGGAGGCACACAGTGGTAGCGTCGTTCTCTGGAGGCACACAGTGGTAGCGTCGTTCTCTGGAGGCACACAGTGGTAGCGTCGTTCTCTGGAGGCACACAGTGGTAGCGTCGTTCTCTGGAGGCACACAGTGGTAGCGTCGTTCTCTGGAGGCACACAGTGGTAGCGTCGTTCTCTGGAGGCACACAGTGGTAGCGTCGTTCTCTGGAGGCACACAGTGGTAGCGTCGTTCTCTGGAGGCACACAGTGGTAGCGTCGTTCTCTGGAGGCACACAGTGGTAGCGTCGTTCTCTGGAGGCACACAGTGGTAGCGTCGTTCTCTGGAGGCACACAGTGGTAGCGTCGTTCTCTGGAGGCACACAGTGGTAGCGTCGTTCTCTGGAGGCACACAGTGGTAGCGTCGTTCTCTGGAGGCACACAGTGGTAGCGTCGTTCTCTGGAGGCACACAGTGGTAGCGTCGTTCTCTGGAGGCACACAGTGGTAGCGTCGTTCTCTGGAGGCACACAGTGGTAGCGTCGTTCTCTGGAGGCACACAGTATGTCTACCAGTTCGTAGACGTTATCTCTCTAGAAATCCGTAAGCGAACGAATTACGGACCCACTGCTGCTACCATTTATCGGGAGGGATTCGAGAGATAAAAAGTAGTCAATGGATACACTATGTTGGTTGGTTACAGGTATATTAACGGAGTCTGTGAGGAGAGATACCAGTGCCACTTCTGTACTCGTATAGGTCTAAGGCTGGAGTGAGAGCGACGCCTGTCTCTGAGCACACATATGCGCAGGCCTCTGACGTCACACGCAAAGGGACCAGCTATATAAAGCTAGGATGATTCTAATACACTACATAAGTGTATACATATTACTGACATGACAGAAATGGAAGAACAATGCCTGCACTTTAAAGGAGGGGTCTGGGATAGTGACAGCTGGGAGGGACTTATTCTCAGCTGTCGTATCTGAGCGCCTCTGCAAAGACAGTGAATGTGTATGAGTGTGGTGAAAGTGTTGAATGATGATGAAAGTGTTTTCTTTTGGGGATTTTCTTTCTTTTGGGTCACCCTGCCTCGGTGGGAGACGGCCGACTTTTATATATATATATATATATATATATATATATATATATATATATATATATATATATATATATATATATATATGCTAGAATTTGCAAGAGCAGGCGTAATATTCACAAACACTGATCTCTGGCCGACAGAGACTCGAACCTACGAACCTTGTGACAAGGTACACAGTGCTTTGCCGACCGTACCACACTGGACCAATACCTTGGCGTCCAGCTCACACGTACCTTGTCACAAGGTTCGTAGGTTCGAGTCTCCGTCGGCCAGAGATCAGTGTTTGTGAATATTTCGCCTGCTCTTGCGAATTCCTAGCATTGTAAAAATCTCTAGTTGGTCGATGCATGCAGGGGATGAGATGAAAAGCTGTAAGCCTCCTGCCTGAAAGCTGGCTGCCTTGGATCAACGTCTAGCGTGAGCTGGATGCCAAGGTATTGGTCCAGTGTGGTACGGTCGGTAAAGCACTGCGTACCTTGTCATGAGGTTCGTAGGTTCGAGTCTCCGTCGGCCAGAGATCGGTATATATGTATATATATATATGCAAGACAACTCACATTATCAAGAAACTATTAAACAAAACATAAACAAGAAGGCTTATAAAGGGTCAAGACTACACCTCACAGTCACATCATACTAACACAATGAAATAAACTGGGACAACTGGGACCCCACATGTGCACAAGACATGTGGAGAGCTAAACTGAAGGAAGTGGCTAGGAAAATATTATGTGTCAGCATGTTAAGGATACAACAAGAGAAAGAGAGGAGGAGATGAGTCAGTAAAAACTGACCTAGTATTAACTGCAAGTGCATCTGACATACGCGAGACAGAATATAAGAGCCTCCTAGGCTCTGTCAACCACACAGTACTGAACATTGAGTACCTTGTGCTACTAAATGTAAAGGTAAGAATTGCAATTAGAGGGTGTAAGAAGCCAGGCTTTAGAAGAGGATACTTCTCAGGGATGGAAAAATTCCTGAGTGCAGTGCAGTGGGAAAGGGAACTGGAAGGAAAGACAGCAGTTGAGGTGATGGGATAGACCTGGACAAGCTTGACATCTGGTCAAGCAACTGGCTTCTCGAATTTAACCCCACCAAATGCAAAGTCATGAGGATCGGAGAAGGGCAAAGAAGATCGCTGACAGAGTACAGGATAGGTGGACAAAGGCTACAAACCTCTTCAAAGGAGAAAGACCTTGGGGTGAGTATAACGCCAAGCACGTCTCTGGAAACACACATCAACCAGATAACCGCGGCAGCATATGGGCGACTGGCAAACCTAAGATTAGCGTTCCGTTACCTTAACAAGGAATCGTTCAAGACACTGTACACCGTGTACGTCAGGCCCATACTAGAGTATGCAGCACCAGTCTGGTACCCACACCTGGTCAAGCACGTCAAGAAATTAGAGAAAGTGCAAAGGTTTGCGACAAGGCTAGTTCCACAGCTCAGGGGAATGCCATATGAAGAAAGGTTGAGGGAAATAGGACTAACAACACTGGAGGACAGAAGGGTTAGAGGAGACATGATAACGACATACAAAATACTGCAGGGAATCGACAAGGTAGATAGTGACAGGATGTTCCAGAGAGGGAACACAGAAACAAGGGGACACAACTGGAAGCTGAAGACTCAGATGAGTCGAAGGGATGTTAGGAAGCACTTCTTCAGCCATAGAGTAGTTAGGAAGTGGAATAGTCTAGCAAACGATATAGTGGAGGCGGGAACCATACATAGTTTTAAGACAAGGTATGATAAAGCTCATGGAGCAGGGAGAGCAGAGACCCAGTAGCGGACAGCGAAGAGGCGGGGCCAGAAGCTGAGTCTCGACCCCTTCAGCCACAATTAGGTGAGTACAATTAGGTGAGTAAAATTAGGTGAGTACTTGGCAGGAAAGTCCTAGGAGGCCGAGGCGATCTTCATACCTTGCAGAAGAAGAGTGAAGAGAGGCAGAGAGGAAAAAAAAAAGAGAAGCATAAGAGCATGGGCAATCTTTGGGAAGCAAACGTCAGACGAGAACACAAAATAAAGCAGATTAGCCAGAAACGAAGAAGCAATGTTTAGGAAAGTGGCTGAACGACAGTTTGAAAATGAACTTAAACTGCTTCACAGCCACATTAAAAGAAAAAACAACAATGGAAGACCAGGTATTCCGCCTGAAGAAGGAAGAAGAGGACCTCATGAAAAATGACAAAGAAATCTGTGAAGTGACTCAAATGATTGAAAGTGATCTTATCAGTAGAAACGGTGGCATTGCCAGTAAGTCCTGGGGAGATTATTATTATTATAATCAAATAGAAGCGCTAAACCACAGGGGTCATACAGCAAGTCCTGGGGAGAGAGTTCACAAACAGGTATGGGACATTATTTACACAACACGTGGAGAGGCAAGATAATTTTTGACCGAGGGCAATGCATCAAAGGCACTTGGACCTAACTGTTACAAGAGATCCGGAAGACAGCGAATGTAATCCTGTATTTAATAAAGGAGACAAACAGGAAGCAATGAAATACAGACCAATTTCAGTGACATGCATTTCATGCAAGTTAAGGGCGAAGATAATCAGGAGAGTGGACGAGAACTTGGAGAGAAATGGTTTCATTAACAATAACCATGACAAAGTAACGGATGTGAGGCAAGAGAAAGAGGGATGGATGAATAGCATTTTGATACTGTATCCCAGAAGAGACTTGAGCAAAAACGTGTGGTGCAGACATGACTAACAGGAAACATGATTCCAGTGGATAAAAATAATACCTTAGGGGATGTCAGAATTGGGAGGAGAAATAAGCGGGATGGATCAAGGATCAGGGTTATAAAGACAGATACTGTTATACTGCCTATTGTACCTGGCCATAAAGATAGAATACCATCTAGGGAGCAATCACTAAAGCAATCGAGGAATGTTAAGAACAAAAATATTTAACAGTATCAGTTTATTTCCACTATTATTGGCAGATACCATAATATAAATAGTTTAACAAACGAGAGAGAAAACAAGGCTACTCTCGTTGGCTACAGTTCATTTACTAATATAAGGAGGAAACTCTAGTATGTGTTAATCAAGGGGAATTCTCGTTGCAAGGAAAGCTAGCTTGGTGGCCACCCGCTCTCACTCATTGGATGATATTTACCAATGGTAGTTATTATCAATGTGAGTGAGGTCCCCTTTCACTCACAAAGGCAATGAGTTACCGAGGTTTCAGCTGATTGTTGATGAAATGCAGGATGTATGGTTACGTGTGATGCATGCTGAATAAACTATTACGTGCTCGGTGCATGACATACTCCCACCCTTCTACATGCTCGGTGCATGACATACTCCCACCTTTTTCTGTCATAGTTGAGGTTCATCAGCATCCATCAGATGGGTAGCATGACACCATGACACAAACAAAGAAAACTACTGAATGGGACCGCCTTTCCTCTCTACCATCCTACTGAGCTGGCAGAACAGCTGACAGGAGAGCTAGCATAGGTCCAAGACACTTCCGGATGGAAGAAATGTATTCTGTCACTAAAAATCCTTATTACCTTACTATAGTTATGGAAAAAAGAGCTTAAGGCTAGCCATCACCCTAATCCAAACCCAATGTATACAATAATAAAATATGTACAGGAATAATTAATACATCCTAGTTAGGTAACATATTCTGGAGTGAGTCTATCATGGCGTTGGTCATCTCCTCTGTACTGTTGATGGTAATGTTGGGCTGGAGTTAAACAAGTGTTCTTATTGTCAGCAGAGTTCAGGTATGTCTTTGGGTTATAGTCGATGAACACTTTAACCGAATAAATGAAGGATGACACAAAGATATCAAAGTGTTCCAGAATTATAACCAGAGCCAGTGCCTCTTTTTGATTTGTAGAGACGACTCACTGATGAGGCTTAAGTTTGGCGGAGTAGGCCAACAGGTGGAGAACTCCCTTCTACCTGTAATCTAAAAGGTCGTGAATAATCTGGTGATAGTAACAATGGGGCTACGCACAAAAAACTTTTAATTTTTAAAAATCCTCCTGAAAACTAGCTGACCACACAAACAGGTTTCTTCTTTTGACAAGAGTGGTTGAGGGTCTGAGAAATTCCTGCAGAACTTGCTATCGAATCATACCATTCCAAGGAATCTTTCTTATTACAAGGAACCTGGTAATCCTTGGTAGCTACTATGTTGGCATTTTTTAGGTGCTACTTTTCCTTCTTCCATTACATGACTCAAAAAGACAACTGAGGACTGGCCAATATTTGATTTACTGAGGCTGGCAGTAAGCTGAAATTTCCTAATCCGTTCAAAGATGTATCTGAAAGGGAAGAAATGTTCGTCCCAGGTGTCAGAACTGATTACTGAGTTATCTAAGTATGACTGCATGCTGCGTAGCTCCATGATGGCACAGTGGAAAGAACTGAAATATGGCAGATGTATTGCACATACAAAGGCAGAGATTTTATATGCCCATTCATTTATGGGTACCTGATATCAATTAAGGAACTCAAGTTTGGAGACAAATTTACCTTTACTATTGAATTCCACTATGATGTCCATGTTTGAAAGTGGGAAGGTATCAGGCACAGTAACTTCATTCAATTTTCGGTAGTCTGTATACATCCATATTCTGTCATCTGGTCTCTTCTCTAGACTCATGTTCAAGTAGAAAGTTTATTTCCACTTGCAGTAGTTTCAACTTCTCAGGAAGAACTCTGTAAGGAGACTCAGGAAATGGTCTGATGATATATCTGATACAATGGTAGACTCACAGCTGGCAGAAGCAATGTTGAAGCCAAGGCACAGATCAAGGACATTATCATGACATTATCATGACTATTTAACAGTGACAACAATTAGTTACCATTGAGGTAATCAGTCCCTCAGAAGACAGTAGATGAGGTAATCAGTCCCTCAGAAGACAGTAGATGAGGTAATCAGTCTCTCAGCCTCGCAGGATTATATACAGAAGATAACTGAAAATTTAGTTGTTCCTGAATTTACATCATGAAAACTAAGGTTCAATATTTTAGGAACGTCGAGAAAGGCATCGAGATAGTTTTTACAACAGAGATGTAATGTCAGCCAATTATGCCTCAGTTATGTCAAACGTTAGTGGTCTTGGGTCTTCCTGTAGGTTTGAGATAAGCAATCTCACTTATTTCACATTTACTTCATGTCATGCGCCCGGCCAGGGTCTGTGAAAACACAAGATATGGTAATTAAAAGGGAGCGGGTTCATAAAAATAATTTTTGATCTGGTTTATATTGTAGAACTTACTTTCCACTGAATTGTCAGGAGGGGCCATCAGACAAGTAAGGTCAGTGTTCTTCTCCACCACCTGCATAAGACCAACAAAACATGCCTTCAGGATATGGCCAGACACTTGTTCCTATTTTAACACAGTGAAGTGATATGGTTTTGTGGTTTCTTAAGGTTGACTTTGGCCTTTGCCCAACTAGGTGGAACCTTATCTTAAAGTCATCAGAGGAATCAGCCAGCCCTCTTTAAGGACATGTAAAGGTCCTCTCCTTTATGTCCAAACATCACTAGAAGAGTCTGTAACCAATGGACAAGAACAGTGCCTCTCATAGCTAATAGCAGTAAAGGTTAGAACTTATCCCAGTCTGTAGGAAAATGCAGCCAGTAATTGCTCATCATAGTTTTCGATGGAACTCTGGAAGTTTTCCCTGTGACTAGCTGGTTTAGCCGCTGAATAGCTCAGAATCTCGTAAAAAACTTAGCTTTAAAAGTTGTCTCTTGGTCACTCTGAATCGACCGTGGGATTCTTGGTCGAGAAATAAAGCACACCAGCTAGTTAAGAATATCCTTAGTATTAATGGTGTACATGATTACTGCTTCTGGATACCTAGTAGTTTGATCAATATTTGAAAAATAAACTGGTTACCTGATTAGGTCTTTGGTAGAGGCCCTTACATAGGTGATAAGGTCCGTGAAAGGTTCTCTATCAGTCAGTATAGGACACAGATGCGCAGTTTCAATGTAGTGACCAGGCTTCCCCACCAGATGGCAGTCATGGCAGAATCAACGGAGGTATTTCTTGATCGATAGTGGTGCTTGGAGATGCTGTAGTCTTAGTTAAACCTAAGTGTCACCTCATAGAAGAAATGTGGTTCCATTTTTTTAGGAATTAATTTCTCAGCAGTGTAGCGTCTCTTAACTACAGGAGATTCTATTTTCATCAGTTTACCTCTTTAGCAAAACAGGAAGAGAGTGTATTTGCTTCGGCTTCCTGATGCTGCAGTATTTAAGACTGTGCTCAAGGAAAGATCCAGTTGTTGCTCTTCCTTGAAGGTCGTTCCGTCGGGCAGTCCAGCCACCGAATGGGAAGTTTCACTTGAACTGCGTGACCCTGGTTACCTGCCATCCCAAAACAAATTTTCTAACCCAGTATCTGAGTCTCCCAGGGTAAGGTCATCAGTCTCACCAGATTTTCCCTTGGACATTAACCTTATTATGACAATAACTAGAACTAGTTAAGGTGCAGAGCTTTCGATGTCTACTATACTAGGGTCAGGACACAGTTTAGAAGGAAAAAAACATCGTTACTGATAAGTAGCAGTGCATCTTTCATAGGGAATTCCTTTGGTACTTCTACCTACAAAATAATATTTGGTGTTTATGAAAATTTTATGTAGTGGAGCAGAAATTTCTGTCCCACCAAGTGCTTCTAACAGAACATTTTATTTCAGGTATTTTCTGAGGTGGGAAATACACCATCACTGTCGAGAGGAAGATTTAGTGTAATGTTCAAACTAAGAAACATAGCAATTCGTCTCGAACATATCTGCCATGGCAAAAAAAGGAATCCTTTATTGACTACGTTTCGCCCACACAGTGAACTTTATCAAGTCACAAAGAGATCTACCTGGGTAAAGAGTACATGAGTACATATTGGGTGGAAAGTCAGCCATTTTATCTGCTTGTGTTGCTGAAAATTATCCAAAAGAACCATCTGCACCAAACTGCTGAAATTGCCAACACACAGCCCCGGTGGCCTAGTGGCTAAAGCTCTCGCTTCACGCACAGAGGGCCCGGGTTCGATTCCCGGCGGGGCGGAAACATTTCGAAGTGTTTCCTTACACACACACAGACACACATACAACAGGCCTAGTGTCTAATCGACATGTGCCTAGGACAAAATGGTAACTAACCCACCAAAACGCCAATCGTTTTTACTGCCCTCTAGCGAGATCCCTGTAAGACTGCTCTGGCTGGCGCCTCTTCACCTCAGACTCACGTCTGTATTTCGCTGGTATAAACTGATATGCATGGATACATATCAATTTATACGCTATAATTCACAAATTCTTCTTCACACAAATTGGAGATATATTCTCGAATCTTTCCTTATACAACAGTGTGTGGTAAAGTGCCGCTCAGTGCTCAGTCTGCCACTGCTGAGCTCGTGGCTTGAGCACTTCGAGGAAGTGCTCAAGCTTGGCTTTAGAATAATGCGCTACTGACGACATGGATTTCCGCACATTAAAACACTCATCACAAATACTAAACTATTGCCTCCTCTCCTTCTCGCTATCATATTCCTCATGAGAAAAAGCACTGTGTTGATGGATCAGATCTTAGCTCGCTGTGAAGTATCTAAAGCAGTTGCATTACAATTAATGAAACGATATTCCATGCCAACAGAATTAGCAAAACACCAGCAATACAGTAGAGGTAGTGTTGGCAGGGTATGTAGTGTTGGCAGGGTATGTAGTGTTGGCAGGGTATGTAGTGTTGGCAGGGTATGTAGTGTTGGCAGGGTATGTAGTGTTGGCAGGGTATGTAGTGTTGGCAGGGTATGTAGTGTTGGCAGGGTATGTAGTGTTGGCAGGGTATGTAGTGTTGGCAGGGTATGTAGTGTTGGCAGGGTATGTAGTGTTGGCAGGGTATGTAGTGTTGGCAGGGTATGTAGTGTATAAGCCGTCACAAAACGCCTGACCCCGAGTTGATAGCATTACACAACCAGAAATAAAAGAATATAACCAGCTCCAAACAGTTGTGCAGCGTACTCACAACACGAGGCAGCAGCAACGTACTCACAACGCGAGGCAGCAGCACTGTACTCACAACGCGAGGCAGCAGCAACGTACTCACAACGCGAGGCAGCAGCACTGTACTCACAACGCGAGGCAGCAGTAACGTACTCACAACACGAGGCAGCAGCAACGTACTCACAACGCGAGGCAGCAGCAATGTACTCACAACGCGAGGCAGCAGCAACGTACTCACAACGCGAGGCAGCAGCAATGTACTCACAACGCGAGGCAGCAGCAATGTACTCACAACGCGAGGCAGCAGCAATGTACTCACAACGCGAGGCAGCAGCAACGTACTCACAACGCGAGGCAGCAGCAATGTACTCACAACGCGGGCAGCAGCAACGTACTCACAACGCGAGGCAGCAGCAATGTACTCACAACGCGAGGCAGCAGCAATGTACTCACAACGCGAGGCAGCAGCAATGTACTCACAACGCGAGGCAGCAGCAATGTACTCACAACGCGAGGCAGCAGTAACGTACTCACAACGCGAGGCAGCAGCAATGTACTCACAACGCGAGGCAGCAGTAACGTACTCACAACACGAGGCAGCAGCAACGTACTCACAACGCGAGGCAGCAGCAATGTACTCACAACGCGAGGCAGCAGCAATGTACTCACAACGCGAGGCAGCAGCAATGTACTCACAACGCGAGGCAGCAGCAATGTACTCACAACGCGAGGCAGCGCAATGTACTCACAACGCGAGGCAGCAGCAATGTACTCACAACGCGAGGCAGCGCAATGTACTCACAACGCGAGGCAGCAGCAATGTACTCACAACGCGAGGCAGCAGCAATGTACTCACAACGCGAGGCAGCAGCAATGTACTCACAACGCGAGGCAGCAGCAATGTACTCACAACGCGAGGCAGCAGCAATGTACTCACAACGCGAGGCAGCAGCAATGTACTCACAACGCGAGGCAGCAGCAATGTACTCACAACGCGAGGCAGCAGCAATGTACTCACAACGCGAGGCAGCAGCAATGTACTCACAACGCGAGGCAGCAGCAATGTACTCACAACGCGAGGCAGCAGCAATGTACTCACAACGCGAGGCAGCAGCAATGTACTCACAACGCGAGGCAGCAGCAATGTACTCACAACGCGAGGCAGCAGCAATGTACTCACAACGCGAGGCAGCAGCAATGTACTCACAACGCGAGGCAGCAGCAATGTACTCACAACGCGAGGCAGCAGCAACGTACTCACAACGCGAGGCAGCAGCAACGTACTCACTCACAACGCGAGGCAGCAGCAACGTACTCACAACACGAGGCAGCAGCAATGTACTCACAACGCGAGGCAGCAGCAATGTACTCACAACGCGAGGCAGCAGCAACGTACTCACAACGCGAGGCAGCAGCACTGTACTCACAACGCGAGGCAGCAGCAACGTACTCACAACGCGAGGCAGCAGCAACGTCCTCACAACGCGAGGCAGCAGCAACGTACTCACAACGCGAGGCAGCAGCAACGTACTCACAACGCGAGGCAGCAGCAATGTACTCACAACGCGAGGCAGCAGCAACGTACTCACAACGCGAGGCAGCAGCAACGTACTCACTCACAACGCGAGGCAGCAGCAACGTACTCACTCACAACGCGAGGCAGCAGCAACGTACTCACAACGCGAGGCAGCAGCAACGTACTCACAACGCGAGGCAGCAGCAACGTACTCACAACGCGAGGCAGCAGCAACGTACTCACAACGCGAGGCAGCAGCAACGTACTCACAACGCGAGGCAGCAGCAACGTACTCACAACGCGAGGCAGCAGCAACGTACTCACAACGCGAGGCAGCAGCAACGTACTCACAACGCGAGGCAGCAGCAACGTACTCACAACGCGAGGCAGCAATGTGAGGTAGTGAAACCAAGACAGCAATAAAGTTATACAACCAAATGCTTCAGCACAGACACCCCAGATTACAAAGACAGTTACTGTTATATTGCCTGTTTTATCCTCCATTAAGTCTAAATACCAGCAAGGAAGCAATCTTTAAAAGAATATTAAGGACAAAAGCATACACCAAAGGATGGTTTTCTAAGTACCTGTATTTACCAACCTTCAGTGTTATTCACAGTATGTACGTGAGATTTTGACCGTTACCATGATAAAAATAGTTTAACAAACAAGAAAGCAAGAAGAGTACTTTTGCTGGCTACTGCTCATACATTCATACAGAGAACAGAACTGAAGTATATGTTCATCACATGAAAGCAGCTAAGGTGAATTCTAGCTACAAGGATTGCTTGCTTGGAGCCACTTCGTCATTCTGATTGCTTGATATTTTGCAAATTGTAGTCATCAGATGTGAGCTAGTGCCCCCTTTCACTTACACCAGCAATAAACTACCAGACGTTTAGTTGATTGTTGATGGAGTGCACTATGTGTGGTTGTGTGCGATGCACTCTGAATACAATCTGATGTTCTCAGTGCACGCCGCCATGATAAATATTAGGATCAGTACTCTTTCTGAATTACATGTACAAAATACCAGATGAGACTGTGCCCGATGCTGCTTTCTTCTTCTCACGGTTGACTTCTTTCTGGAGGTGTAGGTACAGGAAGATCAGCACTGTGTGGTACTGGTGTAATAGAAGAGGGAAGGTCTGGATAAGAAATAGCAGGTGCATTTTTCCCAGTTCGGTGTTTGGAAGGATCCACCAGGCAGAAGTAACAGTTGGTGGAGTGATCAGTGGATCCACCAGGCAGAAGTAGCAGTTGGTTAAGTGATCAGTGGGTTGACGCCATATTCTAGGAACAGCAAACTCAATGGCTCTATTTCTCCTCTATACCATCCTGTAAAAGAACAAAAGAATTAGTTTCTGTTACATACATTTCTTTTAAAAAATGTTCCTATTCAAGATTTTACCCTTCATATAACTAATGACTTTCTTATCTTCCAATGTTTTCTTACAATGTTCACAAGCAACATGAGGCGCCCAGGTCTTGTCTGGGTCCCCAACTGCCATGCCAAAATATGCTTTGTAAGCTTCACACATTTTTTTAGATGCTGTTACAGAGAACTTCTTTGTTCTTGTCTTAATGAATTGACCACATATGTTGCAGAATGCATCTGGAGAATGATTGCAACCTCTTGATGCCATTTCACTTCTTCTGATGTGTCTTCTCAGGCAGCCAGAGCTGAACTGAATGCTGCTTTGTGAGTCCCTGTTTTTATATTTGCCAAGCAAAACCTTAGAACATAATAGTTTTACATCAGTCTTTCTTGAAAGTGTTCCACAAGTGTTCCACAAGTGTCCTGACCACAAAAGCAAAGTTTGGGGATCAAAATTGCTTTTTTAAATTTTGTTTAGTTATAAAGAATTGGGAAATGATGTTTATTTCCCAGCAACACCACAAAAGTGAAATTTTGTTATATAATGTAATTTACAGTGAATTTGAAAGTGATTATGTTCGTTTGCAAGTAACAAATGAGGTTAAATATGACTTAAGGGGTTAAAAAAAACACATCTAGGAATAAAGGGATCATAATAAAATATAACATGTTAAGAGAAACTGGAGCATATACAATATTGCAAGGAAAAATGTTAATAATTTGTACAAAAAATCTGTGACGTAGATGAAAATGGAATTATACGGTTTATTCCGAAAACTTATCACAGATTCAAATAGGCCAGAAATAATATGCAAATGTAAGAAGAGAGGAGATAAAATATTTTCCAAAGTTTGTAAAAAGTAATTTAAATATTATAGAAAAAATACAAACATAAAAAGAGAGCGACAAATACACTGAATCCAGGGAAAAAATACGTGTGGTATTATATAATTTTTTTATATGTCTTTACAAAACAATATATTTTAAATATAATGGAAATAAATCCCAGATGGTTAGCCGGAATGGAGGAAATTAAAATAGAGGAAATAAAGAAATTACTTTTGAATACTGACTAGAAAGAAAAAAAAAAATTGGACGAGACGAGATATAATCATGGGTTTCAAAAATATGTGCAGATGAGAAGCATTGTCAAATTAAGATTTTTTAAAAAAAATTCTCCATAAGAGGATAAACTGACACAAAATCGTAATGACACGATTGCAAACAAACCATACCACGGCGGGGATGGAACTCGTGGCGAGTGAGTCGTAAAACTTCAGGCCAGTGCGTAAACCACTGGGCTAGTTGGCTACAATAAAATTCATCCAACTAGGTATATTTATACACCATAGAGAGGTTAGCATAGGCACCACTGTGACCACAAATGCAAGTTTTTACAGATGAATCTCCCCCCAGAGTGGCCTTGACGAACTCTAGCTCTAGTCCCCTCAAAACCGTCATCGTGACTCAAGAAATCGTAATGACACGATTGCAAACAAACCATGTTGTATAAATATACCTAGTTAGATTTATCTTATTGTAGCCAGCTGGACCAGTGGCTTATGCACTGGTCTGGAGTTTTACGACTCACTCGCCACGAGTTCAATCCCCGCCCGTGGTATGGTTTAAGAGGGTAAATTGAAAGAAAGATGGAAGGCACTCGCTGTGACCACGTTAAGAAAAGAGACATGGATAACACTATAGGCCAGTTTCACTAACAAGTGTTGCTGCATAAATGTTGGAAAAAAAAAGCCATTAGAGGAAAGTGGACGAAATACTTGGAGAACAAAAACTTATTAACAAGTAAACAATTGGGTTATTGATCTTCACATCAATGGATATCAAAACTATTAAGTTATTACGACAGAGTCACGGAATTGTTCAAGACAAGGGTGTGATAGGATGGGTAAAAGCTTTTGATAGATTTCCACATGAAAGAGAAATCTGTAAATTAACAGCCATATGAGGAATTAAAGGTAAGTTAATGCAGTAGATTAGAGATTTTGTTAGAAAGCAAATTACAAACAGTTACAAGAGAGAAAACGTCCAAGTGGGGAGAAAACGTCCAAGTGGGGAGAAAACGTCCAAGTGGGGAGAATAAAAAGGCACAATACCGTGACTGGAACGATATGATGATAACCGGCAATTACCATCACTACCACTACTACCACTACTACTGCAACTACCATCACTACCACTACTACTGCAACTACCATCACTACCACTACTACTGCAACTACCATCACTACCACTACTACTGCAACTACCATCACTACCACTACTACTGCAACTACCATCACTACCACTACTACTGCAACTACCATCCCTACCACTACTACCACTACTACTGCAACTACCATCACTACCACTACTACTGCAACTACCATCACTACCACTACTACCACTACTACTGCAACTACCATCACTACCACTACTACTGCAACTACCATCACTACCACTACTACCACTACTACTGCAACTACCATCACTACCACTACTACTGCAACTACCATCACTACCACTACTACCACTACTACTGCAACTACCATCACTACCACTACTACTGCAACTACCATCACTACCACTACTACTGCAACTACCATCACTACCACTACTACCACTACTACTGCAACTACCATCACTACCACTACTACTGCAACTACCATCACTCACTCTACTACCTACTACTGCAACTACCATCACTCCACTACTACTGCAACTACCATCACTACCACTACTACTGAAACTACCATCACTACCACTACTACCACTACTACTGCAACTACCATCACTACCACTACTACTGCAACTACCATCACTACCACTACTACCACTACTACTGCAACTACCATCACTACCACTACTACTGCAACTACCATCACTACCACTACTACTGCAACTACCATCACTACCTCTACTACCACTACTACTGCAACTACCATCACTACCTCTACTACCACTACTACTGCAACTACAATCACTACCACTACTACTGCAACTACCACTACTACTGTAACTACCATCACTACCACTACTACCACTACTACTGCAACTACCATCACTACCACTACTACTGCAACTACCATCACTACCACTACTACTGCAACTACCATCACTACCTCTACTACCACTACTACTGCAACTACCATCACTACCTCTACTACCACTACTACTGCAACTACAATCACTACCACTACTACTGCAACTACCATCACTACCACTACTACTGCAACTACCATCACTACCACTACTACTGCAACTACCATCACTACCTCTACTACTGCAACTACCATCACTACCTCTACTACCACTACTACTGCAACTATTATCACTACCTCTACTACCACTACTACTGCAACTACCATCACTACCACTACTACTGCAACTACCATCACTACCACTACTACTGCAACTACAATCACTACCACTACTACTGCAACTACCATCACTACCTCTACTACTGCAACTACCATCACTACCACTACTACCACTACTACTGCAACTACCATCACTACCTCTACTACCACTACTACTGCAACTACCATCACTACCACTACTACTGCAACTACCATCACTACCTCTAGCACTACTTCTACCTCCTGTGGTTCTCGTGTTCTACCTCCTCTAGTTCTCGTGTTCTACCTCCTCTGGTTCTCGTGTTCTACCTCCTCTGGTTCTCGTGTTCTACCTCCTCTGGTTCTCGTGTTCTACCTCCTCTGGTTCTCGTGTTCTACCTCCTCTGGTTCTCGTGGACCCACCACCCTCTCATATACATACTGGCTCCCTCCCCTTCTCGCTTCTGTCTGGCAAGTTAATGTTCAAAGCCGGACTTAAACGTCGTCATAAGGTTGACTCACCTATGTGAGGGTTATTAGTGTATTGTTGTGGTGGGGAGACGTCACCAGGTGTGTCACAAGGATCTCTACTGGAACCAATAGTATTTCTAATTTAAGTGATGAACCAGAAGGAAGAGAAATTTATATGAATATATTTGTGAATGAAGCAAAAATCTTCGGCAAAATAATGTGTGAAAATGAGAGTGAATCACTGCAAGATAATTTAGATTAACTGAGTAAATGGAGCAAAAATTGATGATATAACTTAATGTGGATAAAAACCTTTGAATGAAAATATGAGATAGTGAACTCAAGCTACATGAAGAATATGAACTGTGACCAAAATATTGAAAGTATCAGACGAACTGTACTCTGGTATGTTCTTATTTTTCCCTCCATAAACTTTCTTTTTCCAGATATTTTAACACTCCACCTGCCTCTCCACTTCATGTAAGCTGTGATTTACTTCGCCTTCCATGGACCATCTGCTACCATGTCTACCCTCAAATGTATAAATATATTTACATCCTCCATATTTCATCCCTAAAATTTGATATTCATTGGATCGTTTCCTAAAGTTTTTATTGGTCTCGTTACTGAGGCACCTTGACATAACACAATGTTGCCATAGTATCTAATATCAGTATTCATTAAGTTGACACTCAAGCGCAGTCAAGAAAGTGACGATAGACAGACTATATAATATTTATTTGGATTGATTATCATCTTTATATACCCCATCAATATCCCTATCTACATTGTACGTTACCCCGTCAATGTCCTTATCTACATTGTACGTTACCCCGTCAATGTCTTTATCTACATTGTACGTTACCCCGTCAATGTCCCTATCTACATTGTACGTTACCCCGTCAATGTCTCTATCTACATTGTACGTTACCCCGTCAATGTCCTTATCTACATTGTACGTTACCCCGTCAATGTCCTTATCTACATTGTACGTTACCCCGTCAATGTCCTTATCTACATTGTACGTTATCCCGTCAATGTCCCTATCTATATTGCACGTTACCTCGTCAATGTCCTTATCTACATTGTACGTTACCCCATCAATGTCCTTATCTACATTGTACGTTACCCCATCAATGTCCTTATCTACATTGTACGTTACCCCATCAATGTCCCTATCTATATTGTACGTTACCTCGTCAATGTCCTTATCTACATTGTACGTTACCTCGTCAATGTCCTTATCTACATTGTACGTTACCTCGTCAATGTCCTTATCTACATTGTACGTTACCCCATCAATGTCCTTATCTACATTGTACGTTACCTCGTAAATGTCCCTATCTATATTGTACGTTACCTCGTCAATGTCCTTATCTACATTGTACGTTACCTCGTCAATGTCCTTATCTACATTGTACGTTACCTCGTCAATGTCCCTATCTACATTGTACGTTACCTCGTCAATGTCCTTATCTACATTGTACGTTACCTCGTCAATGTCCTTATCTACATTGTACGTTACCTCGTCAATGTCCTTATCTACATTGACGTTACCTCGTCAATGTCCTTATCTACATTGTACGTTACCTCGTCAATGTCCTTATCTACATTGTACGTTACCTCGTCAATGTCCTTATCTACATTGTACGTTACCCCGTCAATGTCCATATCTAAATTGTACGTTACCTCATCAATGTCCTTATCTACATTGTACGTTACCTCGTCAATGTCCTTATCTACATTGTACGTTACCTCGTCAATGTCCTTATCTACATTGTACGTTACCTCGTCAATGTCCTTATCTACATTGTACGTTACCTCGTCAATGTCCTTATCTACATTGTACGTTACCTCGTCAATGTCCTTATCTACGTTCAAGATTCCAAAATGGGTTTTCAAAATTTTCAAGCATCTAAGCGTATTCAGATAATCAGATTCATTATCATATTCCCAATTAATATTATTTCTAATATTTGACACAGACATATACAAAAATATTCAACTTCTTATGCTGAAAGTACTGTACTTTGTTTTTCAGTTCTATCAGCTATATCCTGTATGAATAATTCAATGTGAGATGGTATCAATAAAAATCTATATTAATTACTTTTTCTATTTTTTTTAACATCTTTTTCAGTCTTGTTGCACAGAACATGCAGAGTAGTCGGGAAGTTCATTTATTTGTTGAATGCAAAGAATCATGGGATGTAAAGTACCAATGTTCTTGTTTCTTGCTTAAATAATTAGGGAGTTTGAGACTACAACAATAGAAAACACAGTGTAGATGATGGTAGTGAAAACTGCATATTATTCCTCAGTAAAATTCTGTTGTTGACTACGATAATCGTCTGTAGAAAATCTGTTAAGATACAACATATTACGAACACAGGCAAAGAATGACCTGTAACCTGGTCGTAATTGGTTTTTGGAGCAAAACAAAATTAGCAGTAATATCTTTAACTTGTATTTCCTTCACCAGATATATATATATATATAATATATATATATATATATATATATATATATATATATATATATATATATATATATAATATAATATAATATAATATATATATATATATATATATATATATATATATATATATATATATATATATATATATATATATATATATATATATATATATATATATATATAATTATGTACACTTATGTACACTTATGTACAGGAGTTGAATATAAGTGTACCACACGGTGACAAAGAATGTCAAAACAGAAGTCAGAGAGAGCACCGTAATCAACCAGCTGCTAGGCAAGTATGGCAAATGCTGACCGCGAGTGAACCACGTCGCCTCAGCATTTGACGGGCTCACCTGTGATTGGACAATGAACCAAGGTACTGATTTAACGACGGGTACCCTAAAATAATCGTTAAACCCTTAGCACCCGGTTCGCTGGTTGGGAGGCAGCCTATATGAGAATGTGTATATATGCCGAATAAATTGTAACATACTCTTTACATGCAACAAAAGAGCAGCCAGTATAGGACTCAGAGCCAGTGGTGTGCACTGCAAGAGTATATGGGTGTAACAAGATATGTTCCAGAAAGAGTGAGCAACAGTCTAAAGCAATTAATACCTACGTTTTGCCGCCTAAGCAGTTAGTTTATGTTAACCTTACATTCATCCAGTGGACATTCATCCAGTGGACATAAGTACAAGAACATATGGACACAAAAATCTTAGAAAAAGTCCATTAAGAGTTGGCAGAAATACATTTTGGAACACATTATTCACAAGTTGACAATTCATTTGTTTTAAGTAATTTTTTGATATTTTCCGAAAATTTCTGCTATCATTTTTTTTAAATTGGTGTTTTGACATATCATATAGGTTACTAAATAACAACAACAAAAAAAAAAAGGAATACACAAATAACCCGCACATAAAAGAAAGGAGCTTACGACGACCTTTCGGTCCGACTTGTAAATGGTCCAAGTCGGACCGAAACGTCGTTGTAAGCTCCTCTCTTCTATGTTGTGTGTGTATATAGGTTACTGTATGTCTATGTCTACATTCCTCCATGAGTGGGCAATCAAACACATGTTTTAAATCAGAGAAGTGAGGTTACGGAAGAGTGAGAAAGGTTAGCTTAGCAACAAAGGAACCTCACGTGGTAGGTGAGAGAAATAAGAGACATGTCTCCTCTGTAATCGACTGAGAAAGTTACTCTGTAGGGAAAACATTTCGGAATAAAGGTACCTAACTGTTACTTACTTATTAACATAACTTGGCTCTACATGAGCCTAAAGGGATGAGATGAAAAGGTATAATAAAGTGGAATGACGACAGACACTGTCGGATTTGCTAACGTTTTTTAAGGATTCTATAAATTCATGAAAATAAGTAACGAACACAAATAATGTCAAAGCGATCCCATTAAAAATGACCAATAGACATTTTATAGAGGATTTCGATAAGGAATGATCCGGAAAATTCAGTGATAAACGTCAACTGTGATGGTAACATGTTGTTAAATTATAAGTTTAGTTTTATTCAACGTCGCAGGTGTTTAAGTCGTCTAAGCTCAACATATGAGTTTAATAACTTATCTAATCGACACTGAAGCTCATTCCACGTATTGCCAAACATATGTAAACAAAAACCAACAAAACCTAATAAAACATTTTGCTTTTCCCGACACTATGTGAGACTTGCAGGAAGATATACAAGATGGTGACGGATGTAGGGTGTAAGGATGTGGAAAATATTTAGTAATATATGTTTATTTTTCCACTATAATCTACCTTGTCCATAATTACTATCGCATTTCCTTTATCTGTTTCGTAAGGTGAAGTCTAAGATCTTCCCTTTAACCGGAAGTGCAGTCAACAGCGCCTTGTAACCAGACGACCGTCGGCTGACTATGTCACCAAAAGCAATTGCAAAATCATCTACATACAAGAAAAATCAACTTTTTACAAGTCAGATCTTATGGAACACCTTCGACATGAGTAGTATATACAAAGACTGTGATAACCAGAATTCTGAAAAAAATATTCTAAATATTCTAAATTAAAAAAAATCTGTAAGGTAGTACTTCAGTTCATAAAAATTAGTCTGTTATAAAATAAGGTAAGATCCGGGGATCTCATTAGCTTTTTCCAAGTAATACGTCTGTAAACTAAGAAGGTAATACGGACGGGGTGAAAAATGGTGAAACAGATAAATGAGTGTCAAAGCCTTGTTAGTCATTGTTAGTCATTGTTAGTCATTGTTATCATTATTAATCATTATTAGTCATTGCAACAACTGACATGAGAATAGTGAGGCTTAGGGACATAATAGGTGAGAATGCGTCAAGATATATCTTGTTTGCTTTAACGAAGATGCACTGGCGACTTTTACTGGAGGGATACAATGCTCTCTGCCTTAATGCGTTCAGTTATTTTTAAGAGAAAGTCAAGTCATGAGGATGCAGATACAGGAGCATGATGCAGATACAGGAGCATGATGCAGATACAAGAGCATGATGCAGATACAGGAGCATGATGCAGATACAGGAGCATGATGCATATACAGGAACATGATGCAGATGCAGGAGCAGGATGCAGATACAGGAGCATGATGCAGATACAGGAGCATGATGCAGATACAGGAGCATGATGCATATACAGGAGCATGATGCAGATACAGGAGCATGATGCAGATACAGGAGCATTATGCAGATACAGGAGCATGATGCAGATACAGGAGCATGATGGAGATACAGGAGCATGATGCAGATACAGGAGCATGATGCAGATACAGGAGCATGATGCAGATACAGGAGCATGATGCAGATACAGGAGCATGATGCAGATACAGGAGCATGATGCATATACAGGAGCATGATGCAGATACAGGAGCATGATGCAGATACAGGAGCATGATGCAGATACAGGAGCATGATGCAGATACAGGAGCATGGTGCAGATACAGGAGCATGATGCAGATACAGGAGCATGATGTATATACAGGAGCATGATGCGGATACAGGAGCATGATGCAGATACAGGAGCATGATGCAGATACAGGAGCATGATGCAGATACAGGAGCAGGATGCAGATACAGGAGCATGATGCATATACAGGAGCATGATGCATATACAGGAGCATGATGCAGATACAGGAGCAGGATGCAGATACAGGAGCATGATGCAGATACAGGAGTATGATGCAGATACAGGAGCATGACGCATATACATGAGCATGATGCAGATACAGGAGCAGGATGCAGATACTGGAGCATGATGCAGATACAGGAGCATGATGCAGATACAGGAGCATGATGCAGATACAGGAGCATGATGCATATACAGAAGCATGATGCATATACAGGAGCATGATGCAGATACAGGAGCAGGATGCAGATACAGGAGCATGATGCAGATACAGGAGCATGATGCAGATACAGGAGCATGATGCAGATACAGAGCATGATGCAATACAGGAGCATGATGCAGATACAGGAGCATGAGCAGATACAGGAGCATGATGCAGATACAGCATATGAATACGGGCATGATGCAGATACAGGAGCATGATGCAGATACAGGAGCATGAGCAATACATGAGCATGATGCAATACAGGAGCATGATGCTGATACAGGAGCATGATGCAGATACAGGAGCATGATGCAGATACAGGAGCATGATGAAGATACAGGAGCATGATGCAATACAGAGAGCATGATGCATATACAGGAGCATGATGCAGATACGGAGCAGGATGCAGATACAGGAGCATGATGCAGATACAGGAGCATGATGCATATACAGGAGCATGATGCAGATACAGGAGCATGATGCAGATACAGGAGCATGATGCAGATACAGGAGCATGAAGCAGATACAGGAGCATGATGCAGATACAGGAGCATGATGCATATACAGGAGCATGATGCAGATACAGGAGCATGATGCAGATACAGGAGCATGAAGCAAATACAGGAGCATGATGCACATACAGGAGCATGATGCTGATACAGGAGCATGATGCAGATACAGGAGCATGATGCAGATACAGGAGCATGATGAAGATACAGGAGCATGATGCAGATACAGGAGCATGATGCATATACAGGAGCATGATGCAGATACTGGAGCAGGATGCAGATACAGGAGCATGATGCAGATACAGGAGCATGATGCATATACAGGAGCATGATGCAGATACAGGAGCATGATGCAGATACAGGAGCATGATGCAGATACAGGAGCATGATGCAGATACAGGAGCATGATGCAGATACAGGAGCATGCTGCATATACAGGAGCATGATGCAGATACAGGAGCATGATGCAGATACAGGAGCATGATGCTGATACAGGAGCATGATGCAGATACAGGAGCATGATGCATATATAGGAGCATGATGCAGATACAGGAGCATGGTTCAGATACAGGAGCATGATGCTGATACAGGAGCATGATGCAGATACAGGAGCATGATGCAATATGACGAAGAGGCATGATGCTGATACGGAGCATGATGCAGATACAGGAGCATGATGCAGATACAGGAGCATGATGCAGATACAGGAGCATGATGCAGATACAGGAGCATGATGCAGATACAGGAGCATGATGCATATACAGGAGCATGATGCATATATAGGATCATGATGAAGATACAGGAGCATGATGCAGATATAGGAGCATGAAGCAGATACAGGAGCATGATGCAGATACAGGAGCATGATGCATATACAGGAGCATGATGCAGATACAGGAGCATGATGTTGATACAGGAGCATGATGCAGATACAGGAGCATGATGCAGATGCAGGAGCATGAAGCAGATACAGGAGTATGATGCATATACAGGAGCATGATGCAGATACAGGAGCATGATGCTGATACAGGAGCATGATGCAGATACAGGAGCATGATGCAGATACAGGATCATGAAGCAGATACAGGAGCATGATGCAGATACAGGAGCATGATGCAGATACAGGAGCATGACGCAGATACAGGAGCATGACGCAGATACAGGAGCATGATGCTCAGTTTGCGCAGGAGCCTCAGCGGTGGATCATGTAGCTCACTGGTATCAACTGTGGCTTGATAATGATCCAGGACGAACCGAAACATCAGTTACTTTCTTCTGGAAAGTGTGATTATATCTGAATGAGAGTGAAAGGTTAGTGAGACACAAGAGGACCTCTGGTAGGCCTAAACATGAAGTTAACTCTGGTAGGCCTAAACATGAAGTTAACTCTGGTAGGCCTAAACATGAAGTTAACTCTGGTGGGCCTAAACATGAAGTTAACTCTGGTGGGCCTAAACATGAAGTTAACTCTGGTGGGCCTAAACATGAAGTTAACTCTGGTGGGCCTAACCATGAAGTTAACTCTGGTAGGCCTAAACATGAAGTTAACTCTGGTAGGCCTAAACATGAAGTTAACTCTGGTAGGCCTAAACATGAAGTTAACTCTGGTAGGCCTAAACATGAAGTTAACTCTGGTGGGCCTAAACATGAAGTTAACTCTGGTAGGACTAAACATGAAGTTAACTCTGTTAGGCCTAAACATGAAGTTAACTCTGGTGGGCCTAAACATGAAGTTAACTATTGTAGGCCTAAACATGAAGTTAACTCTGGTAGGCCTAAACATGAAGTTAACTCTGGTGGGCCTAAACATGAAGTTAACTCTGGTAGGCCTAAACATGAAGTTAACTCTGGTGGGCCTAAACATGAAGTTAACTCTGGTAGGCCTAAACATGAAGTTAACTCTGGTGGGCCTAAACATGAAGTTAACTCTGGTAGGCCTAAACATGAAGTTAACTCTGGTGGGCCTAAACATGAAGTTAACTCTGGTGGGCCTAAACATGAAGTTAACTCTGGTAGGCCTAACCATAAAGTTAACTCTGGTAGGCCTAAACATGAAGTTAACTCTGGTAGGCTTAAACATGAAGTTAACTCTGGTGGGCCTAAACATGAAGTTAACTCTGGTAGGCCTAAACATGAAGTTAACTCTGGTGGGCCTAAACATGAAGTTAACTCTGGTAGGCCTAAACATGAAGTTAACTCTGGTGGGCCTAAACATGAAGTTAACTCTGGTAGGCCTAAACATGAAGTTAACTCTGGTAGGCCTAAACATGAAGTTAACTCTGGTGGGCCTAAACATGAAGTTAACTCTGGTAGGCCTAAACATGAAGTTAACTCTGGTGGGCCTAAACATGAAGTTAACTCTGGTAGGCCTAAACATGAAGTTAATTCTGGTAGGCCTAAACATGAAGTTAACTCTGGTAGGCCTAAACATGAAGTTAACTCTGGTAGGCCTAAACATGAAGTTAACTCTGGTAGGCCTAAACATGAAGTTAACTCTGGTGGGCCTAAACATGAAGTTAACTCTGGTAGGCCTAAACATGAAGTTAACTCTGGTGGGCCTAAACATGAAGTTAACTCTGGTAGGCCTAAACATGAAGTTATCTCTCGCTTCAGCAGCATCAGAATGTTCACGACTACGGTGATCTTCACACTAACTCCAAGGCTGATGGACTCATTACCTGGTGTCCTAGAATCTGTGTTGATAAAGCCACTGGAGGGCGAAACGTCTACTATAAAGATACCCAGATGTTGCTCATGTGTCTCAGTCTTCATCTGGTCAGTATTGTATACCATTCTTGTACCACATCAGAAAAGTTAGTAAACTCTGTACCAGCAAATATCAACTAATCAGAACAGAGGAAGGAAAGAAAAGCTGCAAGAACCTGGATCAAGAGTCCTTATCGCCCTCAAGGGAAGGTTGCAAAGTGGGCAGTGAAGGGTTCTTCATCCTGAGTAAACCCTATAATTTCAACACTTTCGGTCACAACACGATTCAAGAAAGGTATTCCTTTATTCTATAAGCCCAGCCTCCTCTACCTCAGAGCACGCAAAAAAATTAATGGAGAGCGAACATATTAAAAAGCAGCAAAATATAAAAATAATGTATATATGAGTGTATACTTATGCGTATGAATTTCTATATGAATTCATGTGCTCCTATATATTATTTTTATGTTATTAACACATCGGCCGTTTCCCACCAAGGCAGGGTGGCCTGAAAAAGAAAAACTTTCATCATCATTCACTCCATCACTGTCTTGCCAGAGGCGCGCTTACACTACAGTTATAAAACTGCAACATTAACACCCCTCCTTCAGAGTGCAGACACTGTTCTTCCCATCTCCAGGACTCAAGTCCGGCCTGCCGGTTTCCCTGAATCCCTTCATAAATATTACCCTGCTCACACTCAGCACTCCAACAATTTGTCTCCATTCGTTCCTATCTAATACGCTCAGGCATCCTTGCTGGAAGTCCAAGCCCCTCGCACACAAAACCTCCTTTACCCCCTCCCTCCAACCTTTCCTAGGCCGATATCTACCCCACCTTCCCTCCACTCCACTCCACTACAGTCATTCTCTTTTGTTCCATCCTCTGGATAATAGTTTTAGTAATCCCACACCTCCTCCTAATTTCCAAACTACGAATTCTCTGCATTATATTCATTGCCCTCAGACATGACATCTCCACTGCCTCCAGCCTTCTCCTCGTTGCAACATTCACCACCCATGCTTCACACCCATATAAGAGCGTTGGTATAACTATACTCTCATACATTCCCCTCTTTGCATCCATGGACAAAGTTCTTTGTCTCCACAGACTCCTCAGTGCACCAGTCACCTTTTTCCCCTCGTCAATTCTATGATTCACCTTATCTTTCATAGACCCATCTGCTGACATGTCCACTCCCAAATATCTGAATACATTCACCTCCTCCATACTCTCTCCCTCCAACATGATATCCAATCTTTTGTTACCTATGTTTTTGTTATCCTAATCACCTTACTCTTTCCTATATTCACTCTCAATTTTCTTCTTTTACATACCCTACCAAACTCATCCATCAACATCTGCAACTTCTCTTCAGAATCTTCCAAAAGCACAGTGTCATCAGCAAAGAGCAATTGTGGCAAGTCCCACTTTGTGTAAGATTCTTTATCTTTTAACCCACACCTCTTGCCAAAACCCGCGTATTCACTTCTCTTACAACCCCATCTATATTGAACAGCTATGGTGACACCACACATCCTTGTCTAAGGCCTACTTTTACTGGGAAATAATCTCCCTCTCTCCTACATACTCTAACCTGAGCCTCACTATCCTCGTAAAAACTTTTCACTGCTTTCAGTAACCTACCTCCTATTCTATACATCTGCAACATCTGCAACATTGCCCCCCTATCCACCCTGTCATACGCCTTTTCCAAATCAATAAATGCTACAAAAACCTCTTTACACTTATGTAAATACTGTTCAGCTACATGTTTCACTGTAAACACTTGTTCTACACACCCCCTACCCTTCCTAAAGCCTCTGTGTTCATCTACTCTCCTACTCTCCGTCTTGCTCTTAATTGTTTCAATAATTACCATACACTTTACCAGGTACACTCAACAGACTTATTCCCCTATTATTTTTGCACTCTCTTTTGTCCCCTTTGCTTTTATACAAAGGAACTATGCATGCTCTCTGCCAATCCCTAGGTACCTTACCCTCTTCCATACATTTATTAAATAAAAGCACCAACCACTCCAAAACTATATCCCCACCTGCTTTTAACACTTCTATCTTTATCCTATCTATCCTATCTGCTTTACTCCCTTTCATTCTACCCACTGCCTCACGAACTTTCCCACACTCACAACTGGCTCTTCCTCACTCCTACAAGATGTTATTCTTCCTTGCCCTTCATCAACATTTAACAATTCCTGAAAATATTTCCTCTATCTTCTCGATACTCTCTATTAAATAACTCTCCTCTCCTATTTTTAACTATTAGATTCATTCGTTCCCTAGGCTTCGTTAACTTATTAATCTCACTCCAAAACTTTTTCTTATTTTCTACAAAATTTCTTGAAAACATCTCACTCACTCTCTCCAAAACTTTTTCTTATTTTCTACAAAATTTGTTGAAAACATCTCACTTACTCTCTCATTTGCTCTCTTTTTACACTGCTTCACCACTCTCTTAACCTCTCTTTTTCTCTCCATATACTCCTTCCTCCTTGCATCACTTCTACTTTGTAAAATCCTCTCAAATGCTAACTTTTTCTCTCTTACTACTCTCTTTGCATCATCATTCCACCAATCGCTCTTCTTCCCTCCTGCACCCACTTTCCTATAACCACAAACTTCTACTGAACACTCTAACACTATATTCTTAAACCTATCCATACATCTTCAACCCCATTGCCTATAATGAGAACATTCAAGACAAGAGATGCTAAGCCAATGATGATCCTTTTTAAATCACTTGTTCTCTCTAGGCTGGAATACTGCTGTACATTAACATCCCCATTCAAAGCAGGTGAAATTGCAGATCTAGTGAATGTACAGAGAACCTTTACTGCATGTATAAGTTCCATCAAACACCTTAACTACTGGGAACGCCTGGAAGCACTAAACTTATATTTACTGGAGCGCAGGCGAGAGATATATCATAATCTACACCTGGAAGATTCTGGAGGGACTGGTCCCTAATATGCACACAGAAATCATTCCATACGAAAACAAAAGACTTGGCAGACGGTGCATCATACCCCCAGTGAAAAGTAGGGGCGCCACTGGTACACTAAGAGAAAACACAATAAGTGTCCGGGGCCCAAGACTGTTCAACAGCCTCCCACCAGCCATAAGGTGCATTACCAGTAGACCTCTGGTTGCCTTCAAGAGGGAGCTGGACAGATACCTAAAGTCAGTGTCAGATCAGCCGGGCTGTGGTTCGTACGTTGGACTACGTGTTGCCAGCAGTAACAGCCTGGTTGATCAGGCCCTGATCCACCGGGAGGCCTGGTCATAGACCGGGCCGCGGGGACGTCGATCCCCGGAATGCCCTCCAGGTAGACGCCAGGTAGGTAGCCCATCTATCCTCCAATAGTTGTTTATATCTTACCCTAACTGCCTCCTCCTTTAGTTTATAAACCTTCACCTCTCTCTTACTTACTGCTTCCATTTTCCTTGTATCTCATCCACCTTTTACTCCCACTGTAGCTACAACTAATGTATATGTGGCCCCTCTATAAACAGGTACCTCTTGAAGTCTACCCAAAAGTCTTTTATCTACCAATACGTAGTCCAACAAACTACTGTCATTACGCCCTATACCATATCTTGTATACTTATTTATTCTATTTTTCTTAAAATATATATTACCTATAACCAAACCCCTTTCTGTACAAAGTTGAATCAAAGGGTCCCCATTTACACCTGGCACCCCAAGCTTACCTACCACACTCTCTTTAAATGTGATAAATGGTTTTGAAAACCGACAAGTTGAATATTGAGACACATATGCAACATTTGGGAATCTTTATTGAAGAAACGTTTCGCCACACAGTGGCTTCATCAGTCCAATACAAAGGAGTTCTTCAACACTTGTCCAACCTTTGGACGAAGACCTACTTATAATAGTTGATGGTCCCAATGTGATCCCGCCTCCTCCTACTTCCGTTCACCTAACTACAGTATATAAGTTACTTCTCCGGCCATTTGCTGTACTTTCTACAAGAGTGATGGACTGAACACATCGATTCCAGGAAGAGGGACTGATTACATCAAACTCCTCCTCCTCTCCTTACACCTTTCTGCTTTGTATTGGACTGATATATATATATATATATATATATATATATATATATATATATATATATATATATATATATATATATATATATATATATATATATATATATATATATATATATATATATATATGCAAAAAGATCACAGTAAACAGGTGATATCAAAATATGCAAGACAACCACTATGAAAAATAGAAGAATTCCAAGCGCTTTCGTGACTACTCACATTATGTGAGTAGTCACGAAAGCTTGGAATTCTTCTATTTTTCATAGTGGTTGTCTTATATATATATATATATATATATATATATATATCAGAATAACTTCGAGAGTGTATAAATCTGTAGTGGAGGGAAGGCGGGGTAGGGGTCGGCCTAGGAAAGATTGGAGGGAGTGGGTAAAGGAAGTTTTGTGTGCGAGGGGCTTGGACTTCCAGCAAGCATGTGTGAGCGTATTTGATAGGAGTAAATGGAGACAAATGGTTTTTAATACTTGACGTGCTGTTGGAGTGTGAGCAAAGTAACATTTATGAAGGGATTCAGGGAAACCGGCAGGCCGGACTTGAGTCCTGGAGATGGGAAGTACAGTGCTGGCACTCTGAAGGAGGGGTGTTAATGTTGCAGTTTTATAACTGTAGTGTAAAGCACCCCTCTGGCAAGACAGTGATGGAGTGAATGATGATGAAAGTTTTTCTTTTCGGGCCACCCTGCCTTGGTGGGAATCGGCCGATGTGTTAATAAAATAAATATATATATATATATATATATATATATATATATATATATATATATATATATATATATATATAGTATTTATATATATATATATATATATATATATATATATATATATATATATATATATATATATATATATATATATATACATATACATACATATATACATATATAGGATAAAGTCAGGAGTATCTTAGAGAGTTAGAGCTAAAGAAGGGGTAGTAATAATGTTGAAGGATCAGTTATGGAAGGAGAAGAGGGAATATAAATGAATAAATTAAAGGATTATGTGCATTAAAATAAGGGTTGGATGCAAAAAGTGGGTCATAATAAGTGTGTATGCACCTGGAGAAGTATGTATGTGTGTGTGCGTGTGTGTGTTTGTATGTGTGTGTAAAATTTTACATTATTATATTCAATTATATTCCAAGGAAGGGAATAGTATCTCCACTTTATTAGAATATGTGTCCTTCACCAGTATTGAAACCTCCATTGCTTCCCTTCTCTCCCTTCCCTTGACATCATCTCACATATAAACATTGAAGTCACGCACGTGATGTAATCAAGGGTAACCCAGCAAAGTCAATATATGTTTATTTATATTGTGTTGTCTACGTAACGTGATAAAGTTGTGAGACTTGAAGAACACCTTGATCTAGAAGATTACTTTGTGCTTTTACCAGTAAGAAATAAAGACGAGCCGACAAAAGAGCTACCAAAGTAAAATGCTGTAACAAAAATAAAGACTATGGGCACAACTCTCCAAGCAAATAAAAACTGAACGTCAGTTGCAACATTCAACACCGGGGTACAGAACGTCAGTTGCAACATTCAGCACCAGGGTACAGAACGTCAGTTGCAACATTCAACACCAGGGTACAGAACGTCAGTTGCAACATTCAGCACCAGGGTACAGAACGTCAGAGGCAACATTCAGCACCAGGGTACAGAACGTCAGTTGCAACATTCAGCACCAGGGTACAGAACGTCAGTTGCAACATTCAGCACCAGGGTACAGAACGTCAGTGGCAACATTCAGCACAAGGGTACAGAACGTCAGTGGCAACATTCAACACGAGGGTACAGAACGTCAGTGGCAACATTCAGCACCGGGGTACAGAACGTCAGAGGCAACATTCAGCACCAGGGTACAGAACGTCAGAGGCAACATTCAGCACCAGGCTACAGAACGTCAGTGGCAACATTCAGCACAAGGGTACAGAACGTCAGTGGCAACATTCAACACGAGGGTACAGAACGTCAGTGGCAACATTCAGCACGAGGGTACAGAACGTCAGTGGCAACATTCAACACGAGGGTACAGAACGTCAGTGGCAACATTCAGCACCGGGGTACAGAACGTCAGAGGCAACATTCAGCACATGGGTACAGAACGTCAGAGGCAACATTCAGCACCAGGGTACAGAACGTCAGAGGCAACATTCAGCACCAGGGTACAGAACGTCAGAGGCAACATTCAGCACATGGGTACAGAACGTCAGAGGCAACATTCAGCACCAGGGTACAGAACGTCAGTGGCAACATTCAGCACAAGGGTACAGAACGTCAGTTGCAACATTCAGCACCAGGGTACAGAACGTCAGAGGCAACATTCAGCACCAGGGTACAGAACGTCAGAGGCAACATTCAGCACCAGGGTACAGAACGTCAGAGGCAACATTCAGCACCAGGGTACAGAACGTCAGAGGCAACATTCAGCACCAGGGTACAGAACGTCAGAGGCAACATTCGGCACCAGGGTACAGAACGTCAGAGGCAACATTCAGCACCAGGGTACAGAACGTCAGAGGCAACATTCAGCACCAGGGTACAGAACGTCAGAGGCAACATTCAGCACCAGGGTACAGAACGTCAGAGGCAACATTCAGCGCATGGGTACAGAACGTCAGTGGCAACATTCAGCACAAGGGTACAGAACGTCAGTTGCAACATTCAGCACCAGGGTACAGAACGTCAGAGGCAACATTCAGCACCAGGGTACAGAACGTCAGAGGCAACATTCAGCACCAGGGTACAGAACGTCAGAGGCAACATTCAGCACCACGGTACAGAACGTCAGAGGCAACATTCAGCACCAGGGTACAGAACGTCAGAGGCAACATTCAGCACCAGGGTACAGAACGTCAGTTGCAACATTCAGCACCAGGGTACAGAACGTCAGAGGCAACATTCAGCACCAGGGTACAGAACGTCAGAGGCAACATTCAGCACCAGGGTACAGAACGTCAGAGGCAACATTCAGCACCAGGGTACAGAACGTCAGTTGCAACATTCAGCACCAGGGTACAGAACGTCAGAGGCAACATTCAGCACCAGGGTACAGAACGTCAGTTGCAACATTCAGCACCAGGGTACAGAACGTCAGTTGCAACATTCAGCACCAGGGTACAGAACGTCAGAGGCAACACAACCACAATGTATGAAGGAAAATATAATGTCTCATTTCAAACCATATCCAGAATTCAATCCGATTCAATGGCTTTAAAACGCGGTGGATGCGACAGCTGGGGTGGTAACAATAGTGACGGCTACAGCAGTGGCGGCAGCAGCAGGAGCAGCAAAACAAGGGGTTTGAACAACGATGTTAGAATCAAAAACATTAACAGCGGTGGCAAAAGCCTATGTGGCGCCAGTCTAAGTTATATCCTTAATCGGTTCAGTCCAGACACCATCACTTTGGTAACACTTTAAAAAATATTTGCAAAAAGAACAATTGGGAAGGTGGGAAGATGGATATTTAACTTCTTAACTAAAAGAACCCAAAGATAAATATTAAACAGAGTAAACTCAGGGGCTGCTATTGTGATGAGTTCTGTTCAACAAGGCACAATACTAACCCAGCCTTTATTTTTCTCACTCTCATATCTGACACAGAGAGGAACATGAACCACAGCAATGTATCATTCTTTACTAGAACCTGGTAGAGAGTGGCATCCATAGAAGACCTGGTAGAGAGTAGCATCCATAGAAAACCTGGTAGAGAGTGGCATCCATAGAAGACCTGGTAGAGAGTGGCATCCATAGAAGACCTGGTAGAGAGTGGCATCCATAGAAGACCTGGTAGAGAGTGGCATCCATAGAAGACCTGGTAGAGAGTGGCATCCATAGAAGACCTGGTAGAGAGTGGCATCCATAGAAGACCTGGTAGAGAGTGGCATCCATAGAAGACCTGGTAGAGAGTGGCATTCATAGAAGACCTGGTAGAGAGTGGCATCCATAGAAGACCTGGTAGAGAGTGGCATCCATAGAAGACCTGGTAGAGAGTGGCATCCATAGAAGACCTGGTAGAGAGTGGCATCCATAGAAGACCCAGTGGGTATCCAAGGTGATATCAGCCAAGTCTTCCAGTGGGCTACTGATAACATGATGTTCAGTGAGGACAGATATTTCAATTACTGTGTTACAAGATCTGAGGTATGAGAGACCTAGAAGTGATAATGTCAGAATATTTCATATTTAATGAGCACAGTAATGTCATTATCACGATTGCAAGGAAAATGATAGGTTAGATAACTAGAATTTTCAAGACAAGCGATACCAAACTAATGCTAACACTCTTCAAGTCACTTGTTCTCTCTAGGTTGGAATACAGCTGCTTACTAATGACCCTCTTCAATGCAGGTGGAACTGCAGAAATGGAAAATGTATAGAAAACCTTCACAGCTCGTGTAAAGTCCCTCGAACTGCAGTATACTTTTTAGAACGTAGGAGAGAAAGATACGTGACAATTAAACCTGGAACATTCTGGAGAGACTGGTCCCAGCCCGGCACACTGAAATTTCTACAAATGAACACAAGAGGTTTGGCAGGCGGTACAAGATACCTCTGGTGAACAACAGGGAAGTTATGAGTAGAGAACACTCAACAAGTGTCAGAGACTACAAGTCATGAACACTTCTCTTCATGCATAACGACGATTACTAAGAAATTCGTGGTTGTCTTCAAAAGAGAATTCGACAGATTCCTCGAATCAGTTCCCAATCAGCCGATCTGTAATGCATACATTGGGATGTGAGCACTAACAGCCTGATCGATCAGGCCAGGAACCAGGGGGCCCTGATCTGGGACCGGGTTCCGGAGGCGGTGACCTCCAGAAGTGACAGGTAATGTACAGAGTATGTAGGTGAGTGTCGTCAGTGCCAGCAGCGGCGGCAGCGGCACCAGGCTAAACCACGAAACATTCTAAGTCAAAAGGAGACAAGCTGCAACAGATTTTTAACGAAAGGGAAATTATCGACTAGTTAGGCCGACAAGGGTAGGAATAGATATCGATGTCAGTAAAACTTTCCCCCAGAACCGTTTGATTATTCAGTACTTTGAACATAATCAATAACAATAAAATTTACACTATCATTATCAACACGATTTCGTCTTGACCAATACACTCGCATATTACATATCTCAATCACAGACAGAACGAGTAAAACCCCTCCAAATCCAATTTTTACAGCCATGATTATTGTTCGTTTCATGACAATGGTCACAAGAAAGGCGAAATATCCTCACAATTTAGTTAAGGAAACACGTCTTCCAGAGAAGATGCTCCTACCACTAAGCTCAAGGTGACCCAGTGTTAGTGCAACCAGTGTAAGGTGACCCAGTGTTAGTGCAACCAGTGTAAGGTGACCCAGTGTTAGTGCAACCAGTGTAAGGTGACCCAGTGTTAGTGCAACCAGTGTAAGTTGACCCAGTGTTAGTGCAACCAGTGTAAGGTGACCCAGTGTTAGTGCAACCAGTGTAAGGTGACTCAGTGTTAGTGCAACCAGTGTAAGGTGACCCAGTGTTAGTGCAACCAGTGTAAGGTGACCCAGTGTTAGTGCAACCAGTGTAAGGTGACCCAGTGTTAGTGCAACCAGTGTAAGGTGATCTAGTGTCGGTGTAACCAGTGTTGGGGTAACTATGGTAAGGTGACCCAGTGCTGGGGTACCCAGGGTAAGGAGACAGTGTTGGTATAACCAGGATAAGGTGACCCAGTGTTTTTGTAACCAGGGTAAGGCGAAACAGTGTTGGTTTAACCTGGGTAAGGTGACCCAGTGTTTTTGTAACCAGGGTAAGATGACCCGGTGTTGAGATAACCACAGTAAGATGATAGTGTTGAGGTAACCAGGGTAAGGTGACCCGGTGTTGGGTTAACCACAGTAAGGTGACCCAGTGTTAGGTTAACCACAGTAAGGTGACCCAGTGATCTGTTAGCCACACTAAGGTGACCAAGTGTAGAGGTAACCACAGTAAGGTGACAGTGTTGGGTTAACCACAGTAAAGTGACCCAGCAATTGGTTAACCACAGTGAGGTGACCCAGTGTTGGGGTAACCACAGTAAGGTGACCCAGTATTGGGGTAACCACAGTAAGGTGACCCAGTGTTGGGGTATCCACAGTAAGGTGACCCAGTGTTGGGGTATCCACAGTAAGGTGACCCAGTGTTGGGTTAACCGTGATAAAGTTATTAACAGTGTAATACTTTTGTAGTATTATATATTGCTGGTACATTTATAGCCTGGCTCCCTGCCAAGCCTCGCTGCGTCCTGCGCATAGGCTGATGGAGTTCTTTCTCACTTCTTGATTGACCTAGAGACAGGCAGACGTGGGCAGGCTGGGTTCTCCAAGTAATACCAATAATAACGACTCTGTATAACAGTCTACAGTGTTTCCTTTCGCTACCATTCTCCCATTCAAGAACCCCATGACAAATGGAGGCAGCTCTGGGTGTTTAATTTGCTAAATTATGGGCGATGTAACAAAATATATTCTTCCAAGATCGGCAGCCATTCAGTGCTTCCTGGTTATAGTATTTAGTGCATATGGGATTTTGTATGTGAATTTCCGAGGAGTGGACCCGAGTTCCATGCAAATTAAACCAAGCCAAGTTAAGCCATTCTGTACTAGAGAGCCTAAGCTTCAGTATGTCTGTGTGAACGTTTAGAAAGCATTCTAGCCGTCTCAGTGTGACCAATGTTGAGAATTAAGCCAGAATAACAACCCAGCTGAGAGAGAAGTAAGCCAAGCCAGTTTCTCTTGGGTGTTAAACATCTCCAGTATGCTGTTCAACTCTGTACAACCTTAATTACCGATCAGAGAGGAGATTACCATCACTGTGGAATATTTGTAATTTATTGTAGGTCATGTGCCACCTACCCATCACATCCTTATCATACCTCCAATAGACCAGGTCAAAAGAATGGACGAGTGAGCTCCAACGATAAAAATCCCAGGTCTGTAGCTCTCCAGATATGCACACAAATTCCTCTAGATTCATCGACTTTGTGATTATCGCCGCCTCCGCTAAGGAGCCTATCACCTTAGACTTCCTTACAGTACTCCCAAGAACTTAATTCAACATCAACACGTCATTTATAGACATCTTCATATGTTAAGAACATTTTAATATCCTAAAGTGAACTGTGAACTGTGTCAAAGAAACTGTTACTCATAGTGTAAATTTTTTTTTATTAACACATCAGCCGTCTCCCACCAAGGCAGGGTGGCCCGAAAAAGAAAAACTTTCATCGTCATTCAGTCCATCACTGTCTTGCCAGAGGCGCGCTTACACTACAGTTATAAAACTGCAAGATTAACACCCCTCCTTCAGAATGCAGACTTAACGCTGGCCTTCCGGTTTCCCTGAATCCCTTCATAAATGTTACCTTGCTCAGACTCCAACAGCATGCCAAGTCCTAAAAACCATTTGTCTCCATTCGCTCCAATCTAACATGCTCACACATGCTTGCTGGAAGTCCAAGCCCCTCGCACACAAAACTTCCTTTACTCCTCCTCCAACCTTTCCTAAGCCGACCCCTACCCCTGTCTTCCCTCCACTACAGATTTATACACTCTCGAAATTATTCTGTCTCGTTCCATTCTCTCTACATGTCCGAACCACCTCAACAACCCCTCCTCAGCTCTCTGGATAATAGTTGTGGTAATCCCGCACCTCCTCCTAATCTCCAAACTACAGATTCTCTGCATTATATTCACACCACACATTGACCTCAGACATAACATCACTACTGCCTCCAGCCTTCTAATTGTTGCAACATTCATCACCCATGCTTCACACCCATATAAGAGTGTTGGTATAACTATACTCTCATACATTCCCCTCTTTGCCTTCATGGATAATGTTATTTGTCTCCGCAGACTCCTCAGTGCACCACTCACCTTTTTCCCCTCGTCAATTCTGATTCACCTTATCTTTTATAGACGCATCTGCTAACACGTCCACTCCCAGATATCCTTCATACTCTCTCCTTCCAATCTGATATCCAATTTTCCGTTACCTAATATTTTTGTTATCCTCATCACCTTACTCTTTCCTATATTCACCTTTAATTTCCTTCTTTTACATACCCTATCAAACTCATCCACCAACCTCTGCAACTTCTCGACAGAATTTCCCAAAAGCACAGTGTCATCAGCAAAGAGCAACTGTGCCAACTCCCACTTTGTGTTAGATTCTTTATCTTTTAACCCCACACCTCTTGCCAACACCCGAGCATTCACTTCTCTTACAACCCCATCTATAAATATTTTGAACAACCATGGTGACATCACACATCCCAGTCTAAGGCCTACTTTTACTGGGAATAATCTCCCTCTCTCCTACATACTCTAACCTGAGCCTCACTATCCTCGTATAAACTCTTCACTGCTTTCAATAACCACCTAAAATTCCATACATTTGCAACATCTGCCACATTGCCCCCCTATCCACCCTATCATACGTCTTTTCCAAATCCATTAATGGCACAATAACCTCCTTACCCTTATCTAAATACTGTTCACCTATATGTTTCACTGTAAACACTTGGTCTTCACACCCCCTTCCCTTCCTAAAGCTATCCTACTCGCCTTCTTACTCTTAATTCTTTCAATAATAACTCTACCATACACTTTACCAGGTATACTCATCAGACTTATTTCCCAATAGTTTTTACACTCTCTTTTGTCCCCTTTGCATTTATACAAAAAAGCTATGCATGCTCTCTGCCAATCCCTCGGCACCTTACTCTCTTCCATACATCTATTAAATATTCAATACCACTCGTTCGTGGTTACAGTAATATAAAATACTGCTCGTGGAGGATAGTACACCAAAAGGGGAGTAGAATGAAATTAGGTCAGAGGAACCCACACCACCATATGTCCTTGGATCACGGTAAACACCTAGCTCTGCTGGGTGCGTGATTCTTGTAGGATTGCGTGGTCCTGTGGGTTAGAGCGTCATGTGTGATTTTCGCTCACCATGGGGCGGGCCAAAAGACTTGGGTTCGAATCCTCGGCTAGTCGCAGTGTTGTTATTGATTCAATACCACTCGTTCCTAATTACATATATATATATATATATATATATATATATATATATATATATATATATATATATATATATATATATATATTTATATATATATATATATATATATATATATATATATATATATATATATATATATATATATATATATATATATATATTTATATATATAGGTAGGTTGTAGGTTGGTAGACAGCAACCACCCAGGGAGGTACTACTGTCCTACCAAGCGAGTGTGAAACGAAAGCCTGTATTTGTTATACATGATGGTAGGATTGTTGGTGTCTTTTTTTCTGTCTCATAAACAAGCAAGATTTCAGGTATGTCTTGCTACTTCTACTTACACTTAGGTCATACTAAACATGCATGTACACGTTTTGTATACACACTCATCTGAGTTTTCTTTGATTTGATCTTAATAGTTCTTGTTCTTATTGCTTTTCCTTTCATATCCATGGGGAAGTGGAATAAGAATCTTTCCTCCGTAAGCCATGCGTGTTGTAAAAGTCAACTAAAATGCCGGGAACAATGGGCTAGTAACCCCTTTTCCCGTATAGATTACTAAAAAGAAAAAGAAAAACCCCATCAAAGTGGGATGTTTGAATGTGCGTGGATGTTGTGCAAATGATAAGAAAGAGATGATTGTAGATGTTATGAATGAAAAGAAGCTGGATGTCCTGGCTTTAAGTAAGACAAAGCTGAAGGTGGTAGGAGAGTTTCAGTGGGGAGAAATAAATGGGATTAGGTCAGGGGTTTCAAATAAAGTTAGAGCTAAAGCAGTGGCAATAATGTTGAATAATCAGTTATGGCAGGTAAAGAGGGATTATAAATGTATAAATTCAAGGATTATGTGAAGTAAAATAAAGGTTGGATGTGAAAAGTGGGTTATAGTAAGTGTTTATGCACAAGGAGAAGAGAGAAGTGTAGAAGAGAGAGAGATTTTGGGAAGAGAGTACCTGTGGTTGGGATCTTAATGCTAAAGTGGGTATACAAGGTATGATAGAGTACTAGCTGGCCCAGTGGCTTACGCGACGGTCTGGAGTTTTGAGATTCTCTGATCCCGGGTTCGAACCCCACCCGTGGTATGGTTTATGATATAGTACGTAATGAAAGTAGTTTGTTAGATTATGTATTGGTGGATAAAAGGTTAATGGGCAGGCTTCAGGATGTACATGTTTATAGAGGGGCAACGGATAGATCGGATCATTATTTACTTGTAGCTACAGTTAGAGTAAAAGGTGGATGGGACAAAAACAAAATGGCAACAACAAGTAAGAGAGAGGTAAAAGTGTATAAACTAAGGGAGGAGTAAGTTAGGGTGAGATATAAGCAACTATTGGCAGAAAGGTGGGCTAGTGCAAGTATGAGTAGTGGGGGGTTGAAGAGAGTTGGGATAGTCTTAAAAATGCAGTATCAGAATGTGGGGCAGAAGTTTGTGGCTATAGGAGGGTGGATGCAGGAGGAAAGAGGAGTGATTGGTAGAATGATGAAGTAAAGGGTGTGATAAAAGAGAAAAAGGTAGCTTATGAGAGGTTTTTACAAAACAGAAGTGTTAATAGAAGAGCAGAGTATATGGAGAGTAAAAGAAAGGTGAAGAGAGTGGTGAGAGTGTGCAAAAGAAGAGCAGATGATAGAATGGGAGAGGCTCTGTCAAGAAATTTTGCTGAAAACAAGAAATTTTTTTACAGTGAGATAAACAAGTTAAGAAAGCCTAGGGAACGAATGGATTTGTCAGTTAAAAACCGAGTTGGGGAGTTAGTAGATGGGGAGCTGGAGGTATTGGGTAGATGGCGGGAATATTTTGAGGAACTTTTAAATGTTGATGAAAAAAGGGAGGCGGTAATTTCATGCACTGGCCAGGGAGGTACAACATCGTTTAGGAGTGAAGAAGAGCAGGATGTGAGTGTGGGGGAGGTGCGTGAGGCATTACGTAGAATGAAAGGGGGTAAAGCAGCTGGAACTGACGGGATCATGACAGAAATGTTAAAAGCAGGGGGGGATATAGTGCTGGAGTGGTTGGTATTTTTGTTTAATAAATGTATGAAAGAAGGGAATGTACCTAGGGACTGGCAGGGAACATGTATAGTTCCTTTATATAAAGGGAAGGGGGATAAAAGAGATTGTAAGAATTATAGGGGAATAAGTTTACTGAGTATACCAGGTAAAGTGTATGGTAGGGTTATTATTGAAAGAATTAGAGGTAAGATAGAGAAAGAGGATTGCAGATGAGCAAGAGGCTTTAGAGTGGGTAGGGGATGTGTAGATCAAGTGTTTACAGTGAAGCATATATGTGAACAGTATTTAGATAAAGGTAGAGAAGTTTTCATTGCATTTATGGATTTAGAAAAGGCATATGATAGAGTGGATAGGGGAGCAATGTGGCAGATGTTGCAAGTGTATGGAATAGGTAGTAAGTTACTGAATGCTGTAAAGAGTTTTTATGAGGATAGTAAGGCTCACGTTAGGGAGTGTAGGAGAGAGGGAGATTCCTTCACGGTAAAAGTAGGTCTTAGACAGGGCTGTGTAATGTCACCATGGTTGTTTAATATATTTATAGATGGGGTTGTAAAAGAAGTAAATGCTAGGGTGTTGGGGAGAGGGGTGGGATTAAATTATGGGGAATCAAATGCAAAATGGGAGTTGACACAGTTACTTTTTGCTGATGGTGCTGTGCTTATGGGAGATTCTAAAGAAAAGTTGCAAAGGTTAGTGGACGAGTTTGGGAGAGTGTGTAAAGGTAGAAAGTTGAAAGTGAACATAGATAAGAGTAAGGTGATGAGGGTATCAAACGATTTAAATAAAGAAAAATTGGATATCACATTGGAGAGAGGGATTATGGAAGAAGTAAATGTTTTCAGATATTTGGGAGTTGACTTGTCAGCGGATAGGTTTATGAAGGATGAGGTTAACCATAGAATTGATGAAGGAAAAAAGGTGAGTTGTGCATTGAGGTATCTGTGGAGACAAAAAGCTTTATCCATGGAGGCAAAGAAGGGAATGTACGAAAGTATAGTGGTACCAACACTCTTATATGGGTGTGAAGCATGGGTTACAAATGCTGCAGCGAGGAGGCGGCTGGAGGCAGTGGAGATGTCCTGTTTAAGGGCAATGTGTTGTGTAAATATTATGCAGAAAATTCGGAGTGTGGAAATTAGGAATAGGTGTGGAGTTACTAAAAGTATTTGTCAGAAGGCTGAAGAGGGGTTGTTGAGGTGGTTTGGTCATTTAGAGAGAATGGATCAAAGTAGAATGACTTGGAGAGCGTATAAATCTGTAGGGGAAGGAAGGCGGGGTAGGGGTCGTCCTCGAAAAGGTTGGAGGGGGTAAAGGAGGTTTTATGGGATAGGGGCTTGGACTTCCAGCAAGCGTGTGTAAGCGTGTTAGATAGGAGTGAATGGAGACGAATAGTTTTTGGGACCTGACGAGCTCTTGGAGTGTGAGCAGGGTAATATTTAGTGAAGGGATTCAGGGAAACCAGTTAATTGATTTAGTTGGACTTGAGTCCTGGAAATGGGAAGTACAATGCCTCCTCTTTAAAGGAGGGGTTTGAGATTTTGGGGGTTTGGAGGGATTTTCTGAACTGTCGTATCTTAGCTCCTCTGCAAAGACAGTGATTATGTATGAGTGAGGTGAAAGTGTTGAATGATGATGAAAGTATTTTCTTTCGGGGATTTTCTTTCTTTTTGGGTCACCCTGCCTCGGTGGGAGACAACCAACGTATTGAATATATATATATATATATATATATATATATATATAGAGAGAGAGAGAGAGATGCATTGCTGTGCCGCCTCGCAAGAGTTGCAGTGAAGTGGTGATGTAATCAGTTGAGAAAATATAAGTTTAAAGGGTAAATATAGTGATTGCGTATGATGCGTACTGCTCTTATGAGATTGGGTAACCTTTTGCTCGTAAGGGTATTGGTGAAGGGGAGTGCTTCGTTGGGTACTCCTGCTGGTATGGTGAGGGACTCGCCTGTTTGGTACTCCTGCTGGGATGGTGGAGGACTCGCCTTTTGGTACTCCTGCTGGGATGGTGGAGGACTCGCCTTTGGTACTCCTGCTGGGATGGTGGAGGACTCGCCTGTTTGGTACTCCTGCTGGGATGGTGGAGGACTCGCCTTTGGTACTCCTGCTGGATAGTGGGAGACTCGCCTGTTTGGTACTCCTGCTGGGATGGTGGAGGACTCGCCTGTTTGGTACTTCTGCTGGGATGGTGGAGGACTCGCCTGTTTGGTACTCCTGCTGGGATAGTGGGAGACTCGTGTGTTTGGTAGTCCTGCTGGGATGGTGAGGGACTCGCCTGTTTGGTACTCCTGCTGGGATGGTGGAGGACTCGCCTTTTGGTACTCCTGCTGGGATGGTGGAGGACTCGCCTTTTGGTACTCCTGCTGGGATGGTGGAGGACTCGCCTGTTTGGTACTCCTGCTGGGATGGTGGAGGACTCGCCTTTTGGTACTCCTGCTGGGATAGTGGAGACTCGCCTGTTTGGTACTCCTGCTGGGATGGTGGAGGACTCGCCTTTTTGGTACTCCTGCTGGGATGGTGGAGGACTCGCCTTTTGGTACTCCTGCTGGGATGGTGGAGGACTCGCCTGTTTGGTACTCCTGCTGGGATGGTGGAGGACTCGCCTTTTGGTACTCCTGCTGGGATAGTGGGAGACTCGCCTGTTTGGTACTCCTGCTGGGATGGTGGAGGACTCGCCTGTTTGGTACTTCTGCTGGGATGGTGGAGGACTCGCCTGTTTGGTACTCCTGCTGGGATAGTGGGAGACTCGTGTGTTTGGTAGTCCTGCTGGGATGGTGGAGGACTCGCATGTTTGGTACTCCTGCTGGGATGGTGGAGGACTAGCCTCTTTGGTACTCCTGCTGGTATGGTGGAGGACTCGCCTCTTTGGTACTCCTGCTGGGATGGTGGAGGACTCGCCTCTTTGGTACTCCTGCTGGGATGGTGGAGGACTGGACTCGCCTCTTTGGTACTCCTGCTGGTATGGTAGAGGACTCGTGTGTTTGGTAGTCCTGCTGGTATGGTGAAGGACTCGCCTCTTTGGTACTCCTGCTGGGATGGTGGAGGACTCATCTGTTTTGAACTCCTGCTGGGATGGTGGAGGTCTCGTGTGTTTGGTAGTCCTGCTGGGATGGTGGAGGACTCGCCTCTTTGGTACTCCTGCTGGGATGGTAGAGGACTCATCTGTTTTGAACTCCTGCTGGGATGGTGGAGGTCTCGTGTGTTTGGTAGTCCTGCTGGGATGGTGGAGGACTCGCCTCTTTGGTACTCCTGCTGGGATGGTGGAGGTCTCGTGTGTTTGGTAGTCCTGCTGGTATGGTGAAGGACTCGCCTCTTTGGTACTCCTGCTGGGATGGTGGAGGTCTCGTGTGTTTGGTAGTCCTGCTGGTATGGTGAAGGACTCGCCTCTTTGGTACTCCTGCTGGGATGGTAGAGGTCTCGTGTGTTTGGTAGTCCTGCTGGTATGGTGAAGGACTCGCCTCTTTGGTACTCCTGCTGGGATGGTGGAGGACTCGTGTGTTTGGTAGTCCTGCTGGGATGGTGGAGGACTCGCCTCTTTGGTACTCCTGCTGGGATGGTGGAGGTCTCGTGTGTTTGGTAGTCCTGCTGGTATGGTGAAGGACTCGCCTCTTGGTACTCCTGCTGGGATGGTAGAGGTCTCGTGTGTTTGGTAGTCCTGCTGGTATGGTGGAGGACTCGCCTCTTTGGTACTCCTGCTGGGATGGTGGAGGTCTCGTGTGTTTGGTAGTCCTGCTGGTATGGTGAAGGACTCCCTTTTGGTACTCCTGCTGGGATGGTGGAGGTCTCGTGTGTTTGGTAGTCCTGCTGGTATGGTGAAGGACTCGCCTCTTTGGTACTCCTGCTGGGATGGTAGAGGTCTCGTGTGTTTGGTAGTCCTGCTGGGATGGTGGAGGACTCGCCTCTTTGGTACTCCTGCTGGGATGGTGGAGGACTCGCCTCTTTGGTACTCCTGCTGGGATGGTGGAGGACTCGCCTCTTTGGTACTCCTGCTGGGATGGTGGAGGACTCGCCTCTTTGGTACTCCTGCTGGGATGGTGGAGGACTCACCTGTTTGGTTTCAGGTGGTCGTGGGACTCGTGTGTTTGGTTCTCCTGGAAGTGTCGGCGACGCTTCTCACGATGTCATTAGCGGATCCGTAGCGGTAACACAGCGTAGTTGTCACGGGAATGCTTGCTAAGATACACGTAACGCTACTTTGCGACTTGTAGAGGAGGAACAGCAGCATTAATTCACTCGTACTTTTCTTCACTATATCAGTGAATCAATGTGTCTCTGTCTTCATGCCTACTCTAAGTGTATTATTATTATTATTATTATTATTATTATTATTATTATTATTATTATTATTATTATTATTATTATTAATTATTATTAATTATTATTATTATAATTAGGAAGAGCACTAAACCTATAGTGGTCATTCATTGTAAGGGAATAGAAGGCAATTTGGTTTAATCCAAGGAGAGGAAACATCCATTTCCATGGATGAAGAGCCCCTCATTGGCATCAAGGCACCTTCCTTGAGGGGTATACTAAGTGCAGTATTTCAGATAATATGTATATGGTGATTGGTTATACATATATACAAATATTTATGATCTACGCGTAGATCTTTGCTGCCGTTCTTATCTCGCCTGTGTAGGATCACCCGACCAAACAATCAAGGCTAAAAAAAAAAAAAAAAAGAAACCATTCAATAAATCACTCACATGATAGAGGCACTGCAACGATGCACACATGATAGGGGCACTGCAACGATGCACACATGATAGGGGCACTGAAACGATGCATACATGATAGGGGCACTGCAACGATGCACACATGATAGGGGCACTGCAACGATGCACACATGATAGGGGCACTGCAACGATGCACACATGATAGGGGCACTGCAACGATGCACACATGATAGGAGCACTGCAACGATGCACACATGATAGGAGCACTGCAACGATGCACACATGATAGGGGCACTGCAACGATGCACACATGATAGGGGCACTGCAACGATGCACACATGATAGGAGCACTGCAACGATGCACACATGATATGGGCACTGCAACGATGCACACATCTTACAGAACAAGCAGACTGCCCAACAAACTAGCACCACCACTCATTCATACTTCCACTCCTATCTAATGAGCTCTTCCCTCAAAACCTAACATCAATGGTTGCCTATCTTAAGATCCCTTTGATCAAGCAGACAATAACGAGTTGTAAAATAAGGCAGAACAGTCCTTATGAAAGCAACAAAAATGAATAAAAAGTTCCAGGAATCAATTTAATCAGGCCTTAAGCACCCTTTTAGAGAATCATCTATTGTGATCCACTTGCACAGGAAGTACAACCCACCACTCTTCCTGTATAGCAGCTCTGTTTACAAGATGAAGGTGATGTCACTCTTCCTTACTGGAAGTTCATTGCCAGCTTGCAACGTGTTAGTTATTCTCAATTCATCTCTTGCGTGTTGCGATAGAACAGTTTTTATTTGAAGTTTTTTGAGATGCCTGATACTCGTTGTACTAAGATTTGTTCAATGAGAAGAAAAAAGAAAGGAGTCTCTTTATATTTAAATTCTTGTTGAGAAAGTTCGTCGTCGAAGTAGCAGAGATCACACGACAACACTGGGTACCAAAATACTAAACACCTCTGTTTAGCCGACATGACGCCTCAGGTAAGTAGTTAGAAATCATTCATGTTTACCACACCCTTCAAGGAATGCATTGTACCTTGATGCTGGTGTAGGGCTCTTGATCCTTGGAATAGAACACATGTCTGTGTCTAGCATTAGGAATAATATTAGAAGAGGAGCAAATAAAGAAACAATGTTATAGGGAATGCAGTTAGAAGCCAGAGTAATATGAATATAGATAAATATGTTATAGATAAATATGTTATAGATAAATATGTTTATGGAACAACTTGTAATGTGAACTGATTGACTAATGTTGTAGTGGAAAGGCTTATGGTTGGTTACAAGCACTGCTGGCAGTTTGGCAGACTCACAGATGATGATCAAACCAAATGCAAATTATGGTGCCAAACCTATTGTCACTATCCTGAACAATATGTGCTTAATAATTTTTCACTTATTGAGGAAAGTAAAGATAGATAGTATAATAACCTATCTGATATGTCAAGATAAATTATTTATATAAATAAGATACCAGATATACTAAGCAAAATTCCTAAGTTTCCATGAAACAGGTAAGTCAACTGTAGATATGAATCCAGATGTAATCCTGTTAACCCTTTTGGAGCCTCGTTCCTAGGGCGTTTGTGTATCCGTATGTTCTAGTGCTACCGTAAACAGGATGAATATGGATGCACAATTAACTAGCCGTTTCGGCAGCAAAATTTAAATCTAAATCCCAAGCGTTTTTTTGATTCTCTGAGAATTTAGCGTTTTTCCTTGATAATAATAATAATAATAATAATAATAATAATAACTAGATATATTTCGATCGTTGAAAGATCCGAGAAAGGTATCCTTGTATTATATAACCCCAAGCCCTTATACGTCAATGTATGCGAAAAGATTAGTGCAGAGTGCGGCATAACTTTTTAATGAAGTTACGTAAGTACTAATGTTGAAGAATTGAAGAAAATCTGATTTTTTTCAAAAGTTGTCATATGGACACTAATCACACAATTTTCATAAAATATGGCAAATTATGAGACAGACAGCCTTAAACTAATTCAACCTTCCACTAAGAAACAAAAGTTTTGAAGCAAAACTCTTGTTATTAACAAAGAGACCAATGTCCTAAATTCTCCATCACCTTAGGTTTCAAGTCGGTTAAAATTTCAATTATTAACATTGAAAGATGAAGTCAATTAAATTAGGTATTCAGAATTTACTGCACGAAAATTAATATTTAAGTTTTGCCAATTTCTTGTATACAAAAACGACAAATTAGGAACAACACAAACCAAAGTAAATCCAAACTTTTCTCTTAGCAATATTTACCAGCGTTTGAAGTTTAAGTACCTAAGAATGCCTGTTAGTAATTATGATTTATTAAATGAACAATTTGTAGATTTAACGTTGAATAACCACTGTGATTTATTTTTTATTGGGGAGACATTCTCCAGTATTTTCAGAAACTAATTTCATTAATGAAATAAGCATTTTAAAACTTACACAATCTAAAATCAAGGAAAAGTTTCCAGTGAGAAAAACATATCAGTATTAGAAGTTGAAGGTCGACCACAAGAAGCATTCTCCAGTTATTACGCAGAATCCAACAAAAAGAGCACCAACGCAGCCTAAGAATTTGTTTTATCTATTTCAAAAGACGAATCAGCCATTAAAAGTTGTTGTTCTGAGTCATCCTGTTTTAATCATGAGAAAGCGCAAGGCCAATAGGGGTCACACAACGCCACTGGAATGGGATGCATTCATATTCGATTCAGGCAAGATAAGGATGAGAATAGTTCTTAGGATCAGGCAAAATAATGAAATAAAGTATAATAATACTATACCATTTCGAGATTATAATTGACACCCACATATTCCATTTCATTAACAATATCAACCTTGTAAGGATGATACATGAGGGAAGAAATTTTGAAGCCGATCAGAGGTTTTCTCCAGTTCTCATGTAGAAACAAAATTTGGGAGTGTAAGAGTGTGCCAGAGTATTGATATCGGTGAAAACTTCCGATATCAGGAGAATGTTTTAAAATATTATGTAGACAGCCTGTACTGTCTACATAGACAGCCTATGCTGTCTGCCAGTTGAGTTCATATTTCGCACCATGCTTGTGCTGCCACCCACGTCAGTCTGCCCCACCATGTTTCTTTCTCACTTCTCGTCCAGGCATCACTCAGTCAACAGGCCTTACTGATCCGTCTCTCTCCCTCGGGAATGGCCCCTTGGGGCCTGGTCACAAACACAGAGCCTGTGTACCCATACCGCAAATAAAGTAAGAAGCTTCCGAAGCCTTATCATTGCTACCCCGCTCTGCAGAACAACATAAACAAGACTTGATATAAATGGTGGACAGCGACGGTCGCAGCGCAGCGGTTGTGTTTCCCCGGAGGAGGGAAGGAAGAGGAATGAAGTCATCTTCACTTCATCACCCTACACAAGATGCATCCGTCTCTCAATGAGTTATCCTGATGTCGTGTCTGCAAATCTCAGCATCCAGACACAGGTACAAGCAGGATCCAGGCCGAAATTTGTCGAATTCTCTGAGAAATGGCACCACTGAATCCACGCTACAGCTTCCCACGCTGTTTCTCAGTCATGTGCTCAGCCTTACCAGCATGTTCTGCTGTTGTTGTTCAGCTCAGCACAGCTATTTCAGCAAGCCAGAGGTGAGTTTGTGGTGATTTCAGCGTCCAGTATGAGCGTGTCTCCCTCGTGTGTATGGGTGAGAGTAGGGAACGGCCAGGTTCCTCGCCTCTCACCCAGGCACACAACTCACACACTCCACTCGCCACTGCCGTGTTTCCTGTGAATTTCCTTGTGAATTCTTGCCAGAACTGTGTATCCGAGTGCCCCTAGCCACGGTGGTCACTCGAAGCCATGTGGAGCAAACCACATGAGGTGATCACTAAGCCATGTGGGTTACCAAGCCAGATGTCCCAAGCCACATGCTGGGGTCTGCTGCTGCATCAACCCATGACGTCACCGAGCTGCTGACATCACTCGCGATGTCACCCCATGACATCCGTCATGAAGTCACTTCAGGACGTCACCCATGACGTTTGCCTGACGTCACTCGTGATGTTACCCCATGACATCCGTCACGACGTCACTCCAGGACGTCACCTTGCGACGTCTGCTGACATCACTCGTGATGTCACCCCGTCACGCCTGACATCACCACATGATGTCACGAGTGCTGTAGTTTTCACAGTGAGCATTTTATTTTCATTATTGTCGAGAAGTTTGAGAGAAGATATATGTTGTGTTAATTACTTCCTCTCAGTCAGTGTTCTCACATGTTCGTGTATTGCTTAGTGTCAATTTTTTACACAGAAAAGCGTCATTTGCTAGTAAGCCTTGTTGTACCACATGTGCAGTATGTGTGTGCAGTTTCTCGTGTGTCCTACGTAGTACTGTGTGTTACTTTGTCACCCGGTGTGACCCCGCGCGCTTGACAGCTGACATTTGTCAAGTGCAGGCATCATATGAGCGTTCGAACCCCTTGTACAGAAAGCTCTTTATTGTTCGCCGCTCATAGATGACCTGCTGAATCGTACCCATGACAATTCTCCCATCGAGACCAGTTCCACTTCACCTTCTGACCGTCAGACTGCAGTTATTGTAGACTACCAGTCTGGGGATGCTTAGACCTTTCCTCTGCTGTAACTTCAACTGTCGAAAGAATGACACTCGTCAAGCCGTAGTTAAGCCTGTCAGCGGGCGACTGTCAGCCTCGTGTCACAGCTTCAGTGAGCAGCCTGCACAAAGATGATGTCACTTTGACTGCTAGCCTACTCACTGCAGTATGGTGTATGCTGTTACGACCTCCAGATGTTTCGCCGAGTCGTCCCTGTCACGACTCACTCCACACTCGCCAGCAGTGACAGCCCCAGCGACAGTACCAGTCGAGAAATGTCCTCCTGAGTTGCTTGCCAGAAGAAGTCCTGCCCTGTTGCGACTACTGACGATGCCTCACTCGAGGGCACCAGCAGGTTGTGCCCCAGGTTGAGTGAACCCTGCAGCGACTACTACGATGACTGCTTCACCATCCCAGAGGAGACTGTACCCTGTTACGTCACAGCTCAGCCGCAGTGATGTCTCCCGTGTTGCAGTATCTGTCCAGACACAGGAAGGGGCGCAGTGATGCTCCTTGACGCTCACTGCCTTAGACCACGAAGCACACCTTTTTTTCTTCTCTCTCTGGAGGAAGTTTATTTTTCCATGTTCATATGTTTATGTATGTATGTTTTTATTTTGTGTTCTGTGCCCTGTTCTTGCGAGAGAGAGACCGAGTTTTTTTTACTGACAGTCATGGTCAGGGTCAACCATGGGTGCGTGGCCCAGCGATGTAGACAGCCTGTACTGTCTGCATAGACAGCCTATGCTGTCTGCCAGCTGAGTTCATATTTCACGCCATGCTTGTGCTGCCACCTATAGGCATACCCACATCAGTCTGCCCCACCATGTTTCTTTCTCACTTCTCGTCCAGGCATCACTCAGTCAACAGGCTTAACTGATCCGTCTCTCTCTCCCTCGGGAATGGCCCCTTGGAGCCTGGTCACAAACACACAGCCTGTGTACCCATACAACAAATAAAGTAAGAAGCCTCTGAAGCCTTATCATTGCTACCCCGCTCTGCAGAACGACACAAACAATCCCTGGATAATTAATGTTATCAAAATTTACACTAAGTCAAGATTGTGAAAGGATATTCACACACACACACACGCACACACACACACACACACACCACACACACACACACACACACACACACACACACACACACACAAACACTCCTTTGACACAGTTCCTCATAAGAGATTAGTGCAGAAGTTAGAGGATCAGGCACGTATAAGAGGAAGGGCACTGCATTGGATCAGAGAATACCTGACAGGGGGGCAACAACGGGTCATGGTACTTGATGAGGTATCACAGTGGACGCCTGTGACGAGCTGGGTCCCACAGGGGTCAGTCCTAAGACCAGTGCTATTCTTGGTATATGTGAATGACATGACGGACGGGATAGACTCAGAAGTGTCTCTGTTCGCAGACGATGTGAAGTTAATGAGAAGAATTAAATCAGATGAGGATCAGGCAGGACTTCAAAGAGACCTGGACAGGCTGGACACCTGGTCCAGCAACTGGATTCTCGAATTTAACCTTGCCAAATGCAAAGTCATGAAGATCGGGGAAGGGCAAAGAAGACCGCAGACAGAGTATAGGCTAGGTGGCAAACCTCGCTGAAGGAGAAAGATCTTGGGGTGAGTATAACACCGAGCACGTCTCCAGAAGCACACATTAATCAGATAACTGCTGCAGCACACGGGCGACTTGCAAACCTGAGAATAGCGTTCTGATACCTTAGTAAGGAATCGTTCAAGACACTGTACACCGTGTACGTCAGGCCCATACTAGAGTATGCAGCGCCAGTTTGGAACCCGTACCTATTCAAGCACGTCAAGAAATTAGAGAAAGTTCAAAGGTTTGCGACAAGGTTAGTTCCAGAGCTAAGGGGATTGTCCTACGAAGAAAGGTTAAGGGAAATCGGCCTGACGACACTAGAGGACAGGAGGGTTAGGGGAGACATGATAACGACATACAAAATACTGCGGGGAATAGACAAGGTGAATAGAGACAGAATGTTCCAGAGAGGGGACACAGAAACAAGGGGTCACAATTGGAAGTTGAAGACTCAGATGAGTCAAAGGGATGTTAGGAAGTATTTCTTCAGCCATAGAGTAGTCAGGAAGTGGAATAGTCTAGCAAGTGATGTAGTGGAGGCAGGAACCATACATAGCTTTAAGACGAGGTATGATAAAGCTCATGGAGCAGGGAGAGAAGGGACCCAGTAGCGGTCAGTGAAGAGGCCGGGCCAGGAGCTGAGTCTCGACCCCTGCAACCACAATTAGGTGAGTACAATTAGGTGAGTACTCCATACATAGCATTAAGAACAGGTACATTACGGCTCACGAGGCTAGGAGGTAGTGAATGTGAGAAGCGGCAACTTGAGAAGTGGGGCCAGGTGCTGGGACTCGACTCCTGTGGAAACATACAGGTGAATACATACACAAGTATGTACATACACAAGTATGTACATACAACAAGTATGTACATACACAAGTATGTACATACACAAGTATGTACATACAAAAGTATGTACAGTAGCGGAAAAAAAGTTCTTGGACAGTCTCTTCTGGAGAGAAATAATATCAGGGAACTCAGACGTAGTAAACAGAAGAATTAGCTCAGCTTGTAACCACGATGATGAATGATTGACAAAATTAATTACCGGTATTTTCTGTGCATCTACAGTGCTAGTCACGGCATTATGCCTCCCCTCCCCCACACAAACAAATACCATGAAAGATTATAATATATATATATATATATATATATATATATATATATATATATATATGCACACTTACTGAGGTTTTAATACTTGATGCTGGGTCCTTTACGCTTAATCACGTCCCTCAGCCTCCAGCCGCTGGATGGAACTGACATCCTTCCTCAGTAAACTTCGTTTCACTATTGACCAGAGGTTCTCAATAGGGTTTAGGTCTGGGAAATTGTATGGCCAGTCATTAAAGAACCTCACTTCATAGTCCTTAAGCCACTGAACTACAGATTTGGTGGTATGACACAGTGCACTGTCCTGCATAAAAACCGTAGCCCCAAACTTGTTAAACGCCTCAGGTAAATTGTAACTCAGTTAGGAACACTAGGGCTGAAAACAGTAAGTGTATAAAAGAAATTCATCATAAAGTTACAAATAAGGACAATTGATCAGGTCAGCAAACAAAGGAAGACAGCAGAGGGAAACAAGAGACTAGCTCCCTTAAGGTTTACTATACTAATAGCAGGAGTGTAAGAAATAAGATAGATGAGTTAAGATTAATTGCAAGTGCAGGAAACATAGATATTATTGTTATAACAGAGACCTGGCTCAATCTGAAAGATAGAGAGTTGCCTTCTGAATGTCACATACAAGGCTATAAATTATTCCACACTGATAGGGTCAACAGGAAGGGTGGTGGAGTAGCGATGTTTGTCAGAGACAATTTAAATTGTTGTGTTAGACAAGATATAAAATTAGAAGAGTCAGCCACTGAATCTGTTTGGGTACAGCTTCTTGAGGGCCGTGTAAAACTTATCTTGGGTGTGATTTACAGGCCCCCAAATCTTGATAGGGAGTGCAGTAAACTTCTATGGGATGAAATTCGTAAGGCATCTATACATGAAAATGTTGTGCTAATGGGAGATTTCAACTTTAGACAAATTGACTGGAGCAATTTGACACTAAATTTAGAGTCAAGTGACTTTCTTGATACGATTCAGGATTGTTTTTTGAAACAGTTGGTGACAGAACCAACTAGAGGAAATAACCTGCTAGACTTGGTTCTTGCCAGCATGGAATCGCTAATTAATAATCTTGAGGTTAATGATGAGCTTGGGGAAAGTGATCACAAATCACTCAGTTTTAATATATCATGGAATTACCCTAATAATGGCAATCAAGTCTCTGTCCCTGACTTCCGCCTGGCTGATTTCATAGGACTGAAAAATTACCTGTGTAGGTTGAACTGGAATGACCTGACAGTGGGTCAGGTAGGTGGTGATTGCCAATATGACGTTTTCCAGAGAATAGTTCTAACTGCTCAGACAACTTATGTTCCTAATAGGGAAATCAGATCAAACAAAAATGATCCTAAATGGATGAACAATAGATTAAAACATCTCATTGGTCAAAAGAGAGGCATATATAGGCAAATCAAAAGAGGAGAGGGGCAATTAAATAATAAATATATTCAGTTAAAGAGAGAAATAAAAAAGGGAATAAGAAAAGCAAAAAGAGACTATGAGGTTAAAGTTGCAAGAGAATCGAAGACTAACCCAAAGGATTTTTCAGGTATACAGAAGTAAGATTAGGGACAAGATAGGCCCACTCAAAAGTTACTCAGGTCAGCTCACCGCAGTGATAAGGAAATGTGTAGAAAGTTTAACACTTACTTCCTCTCAGTTTTTACACAGGAAGATACTAGCGATATTCCAGAAATAATAAATTATGTAGAACAGGACGATAGTAAACTATGCACGATTAGGGTCACAAGTGACATGGTCCTTAGACAAATAGATAAATTGAAACCTAACAAATCCCCAGGCCCTGATGAACTGTATGCAAGGGTTCTAAAGGAATGTAAAGAGGAGCTTAGCAAACCTATGGCTAATCTTTTCAACATATCACTGCAAACTGGCATGGTGCCAGATAAGTGGAAAATGGCAAATGTAATACCTATTTTCAAAGCAGGTGACAGGTCCTTAGCTTCGAACTATAGACCAATAAGCCTAACCTCCATAGTGGGAAAATTTATGGAATCAATAATTGCCGAGGCAATTCGCAGCCATCTTGAAAAGCATAAATTAATCAACGAATCTCAGCACGGTTTTACAAAAGGGCGTTCCTGCCTTACAAATTTAATAACTTTTTTCACTAAGGTGTTTGAAGAGGTAGATCATGGTAATGAATATGATATTGTGTATATGGACTTCAGTAAGGCTTTTGATAGAGTCCCACATCAGAGACTATTGAGGAAAATTAAGGCACACGGAATAGGAGAAGAAATATTTTCCTGAATAGAGGCATGGTTGACAAATAGGCAGCAGAGAGTTTGCATAAATGGAGAGAAATCACAGTGGGGAAGCGTCACAAGCGGTGTTCCACAGGGGTCGGTATTGGGCCCCTTGTTGTTCACAATCTACATAAACGACATAGATGAGGGAATAAATAGCGACATAAGCAAGTTTGCCGATGACACCAAAATAGGCCGTCCAATTCATTCAAATGAGGACATTAGAGCACTCCAGGAAGATTTGAATAGACTGATGCAGTGGTCGGATAAGTGACAGATGCAGTTTAATATAGATAAATGCAAAGTTCTAAATATTGGACAGGACAATAACCATGCCACATATAAACTAAATAATGTAGATCTTAATACTACTGATTGCGAAAAGGATTTAGGAGTTCTGGTTAGCAGTAATCTAAAACCAAGACAGCAGTGCATAAGTGTTCGCAATAAAGCGAACAGAATCCTTGGCTTCATATCAAGAAGCATAAATAATAGGAGTCCTCAGATTGTTCTTCAACTCTATATATCCTTGGTTAGGCCTCACCGTATTACAGAATGGATATAAATGCTCTGGAAAACGTACAAAGGAGGATGACTAAGTTGATCCCATGTATCAGAAATCTTGCCTATGAGGATAGACTGAGGGCCCTAAATCTGCACTCTCTAGAAAGGAGTAGAATTAGGGGGATATGATTGAGGTGTATAAATGGAAAACAGGAATAAATAAAGGGGATGTAAATAGCGTGCTAAAAATATCTAGTATTGACAGGACTCGCAGCAATGGCTTTAAGTTGGATAAATTCAGATTCATGAAGGATATAGGAAAGCATTGGTTTGGTAATAGAGTTGTCGATGAGTGGAACAAACTCCTGAGTACAGTTATAGAGGCTAAAACGTTGTGTAGTTTTAAAAATAAGCTAGATAAATATATGAGTGGGTGCAGGTGGGTGTGAGTTGGTTCTGACTAGCTTGTGCTACTAGGTCAGATGCCGTGCTCCTTCCTTAAGTGAATGTAACCTGACCTGGATGGGTCGGGGCATTGGCTTAAGCCGGTGGGAGACTTGTACCTGCCTCGCATGGGCCAGTAGGCCTGCTGCAGTGTTCCTTCTTTCTTATGTTCTTATGTTCTTAACACTCTGAGCAATGAAACACCCCCAAACCATGAGCGAGTCTGGGTGTTTGGTGGTCCCACAGGTGTAGGATGGGTCTAGCTGGTCACTACCTCTGGGAATGTACACATTTTCCCCACGGTTACAGGTGACGGTGAAGGTTGCTTCATCACTCCAAAGTACTTCAGACCACTGTTGAGGAGTCCAGTGAAGATATTTCTTTGCATAATCCAGCCTACGTTTCTTCTATGGCTTGGAGAGGATCGGTTTCTTAACCTGGCGGTGACTACTATAGCCCAGTTCTTTTCTTTGAGTTCTCTGGCAGTTATCTTAGGTATACTCTCTAACTGCTTCTTTAACAAGTTAAGGTACAAACAGATGTCTTCTTCGAGGGGCCAAGCCGAGGTTTGGCAGACGGTAACTCGTCACCGCCACCAGCCTTGAAACGCTGCACCCAGTTCATCACTGAACGCTCACACACACCAACATTCTCCACTATTTCTTTCATCTGATGCCCAGCTTTGTGAAGCTCTATGATTTGAGCTATAGTTTCAGGTGTTACAGACTTCCTTTTACCCATAATCAAACATGTATAGCCCCAAAATCAAAGGGAACACCAGACAAAAGATGGGCGGATGAGAGACAAAAGTGCAACACTTCCCCTCACCACGGCAGCCATGTGAGCACTGAGGAGTCAGTGTGGAGTGTGGTGGCACGCCATGACGTCATGCTAACGGCTGCTATGCGGCATAATGCACTGACGAAAAAAAGACCCCCTGTATCATAAGCCTTTTATTTTCGTCACGGAATTATGTCGGGGCGCCCCGGCATAATGCCGTGACTATCACATGTATATAGAACCTACATTTGATGCATGATTAATAACATTTCTGTAATCATATATATATATATATATATATATATATATATATATATATATATATATATATATATATATATATATATATATATATATATATATATATATATTACCCAATAGTAGAGAATATAGCCCCCAGCAATGCTTCAAGAGTGTGTCAGGAGAGGATAGAGCCCGCCTCCTTGCAGTGAGAGCTCCTCATGCAGGGGACTTTCTTTTGGTTGTTCCCAATTCCAGCCTTGGCACACGTGTCGACCCACAGACCATCCGCATTGGTGTTGCCCTTCGACTTGCCTCACCTATTCTCGCCGAACACAGGTGTATTTTTGGCAGTGAAGCAGCAGACCGATTCGGGTACCATGGTCTTGTGTGTCGTAAATCCGAGGGAAAGATTGCAAGACATGAAGAGGTTAATAACATTATCAAAAAGAGCCTCACAACAGCCGGATGCCCAGCAGTAAGGGAGCCACCCCAACTATGCAGATCTGATGGCAGCCAAAAGCGTCCAGATGGTATCACCCTTCAAGCCAGGACAGACGGCAAGCAGGTGGTGTGGGACTACACATGTGCATCTACCTTGGCTGATACCTATCTTGAATACACCAGGGAGGAAGAAGGGGCAGCTTCCACCTTCAGGGAGTCCCAGAAGTCGAGAAAATATGGAGAACTTGCCCATCATTATATGTTTGTTCCCATAGGCTCAGGGACCCTTATCTCATGGGGAAAGAGTGCATCTAAGTTCCTCAAGGAGCTGGGCAAAAGACTCAACAGGGTAACTAGGGATTCCAGGGCAGCTAGTTTTCTGTTCCAGCGACTCAGCGCTGCTGTTCAGAGGGGTAATGCATGCTGTATTCTGGGCAAGCGCCCCAGCTCGGAGGAGCTGGATGAGATTTTCGCATTATAATCAGTGACAAACATGTAACAATATGTACTAGACATGTATCTCTCACACCTCGTGTGCTGTATATGCCATCTTTATATCAACAATGTATCTCTTAAATCTTTTGTACAATATAATGTAATAAAATATACCTATTGGTATATATATATATACATATATATTTACCAAACTGTGGCAGGCCAGGGTTCGACCCCACGACACATTGTTCCGCCCCAAGAGACAACACAAGGTACATGTCACCTTATCCACTCAGCCATTGATCCTACAAAGATCACACACCCAGCAGAGCTAGGTGTTGTTCGTGATCCGAGGACACTCTTTGCAGTGGTATGCTCAAGGATTAATTTCAGCCTCTTCCTGTTTGAATAACCGCCTCCATAAGCAGTCTATATAACAATGAAACAACGAGCCTAGCGAACTAGGCTCGTTGTTTCATTGCAACCACACCACACCATCGTATATCCTCGATGCGAGGATATACGATGGTGTGGATGCCTCAGAGCTAATTTCATTCTACTCCCCGTTTGGTGTACTAGCCTCTACAAGAAGAACACATATTATTGTAACCACGAACAAGTGGTATATAATCAATAACAACACTGCAGCTAGCTGGAGGATCGAACCCGTGTTGTTTTAGCCCGCCTCATGGCGAGCGAATATTCACGACTGCACCCATTCTCCTGTCTCCCGATTTTTCAAAACCATTTTTTATTACAGGTTGATGCATGTGAGTCAGGGGTAGGGGCAGTACTCCTACAAAAATCTGGGGAAGAATGGTTGCAGCCTGTTGCTTACTTCTCTGCCAAGTATCAACCTCACGCCACTATTGAGAAAGAAGCCCTAGCTCTGATACTTGCACTGGAACATTTCGAGGTCTACGAGAGGCAGTCGTCCCAAGTGGTCACAGTCTACAGCGATCACAATCCTCTGGTTTACCTCAACACAACACACATCTGATGAGATGGAGTCAATATTGCCGGCAAGGAAAATAAGCTGGCCAATTCACTTTCCCGTGGGTTAAGATGTGTTAGGGACCATATGGGTAACTTAGCTCTTTTTTTACCCTCTTTATAAAATGTTTTTTTGATGATGTTGGTGTTTTTTTTTTTTAGTGAGGGGACATTCTGCTGCCGTCCGCAGGTCTTGAACCAACGTTAGCCCTACTGTCTGCTGCCTCGCTCTAGGATAGAGTTTAAATTTAAGTCTCGAGAAAAGTTGAGCCCTATCTAATGAGTTGGATGGCTGAGAAAAAAAGGCGGTTCTGTTATTGTTCAGTGCCATGGCGGCAAGCTACCCATGGAGGTGAATATATTAGAGCTCTTTTGTGGTTGGGGAGATTGGGCATGCAAACAGTGTTACAATTTATTCGGCGTATGTCACATTCCCATATAGGCTGCCTCCCAACTAGCGAACCGGGTGCTAAGAGTTTATCGATCAATAGGGTACCAGTCGTTAAATCAGTACCTTGGTTCATTAACCAATCACAGGCAAGCCCACCAAAGCTGAAACAATGTGGTTCACTTGCAGGAAGTATTTACAGACTTGCCTACCTGCTGCTTGAGTACGGTGCACTCTGGCTTCTTCTTTGCCATCTGTCACCGTGGTGTACACTTATTATTATTCTGTTCATATTGTACATAGTGTACATATCTGCATATAGTGGGTGAAGGCAAAATATACATGATAGTCTGCTGCTGAGTTTGCTCCAATTCCCATTACGACCAGGTCTCACAGGCCATTGATTACCTGTGTTCATAATTATATATATATATATATATATATATATATATATATATATATATATATATATATATATATATATCACCCAACACGTCCAACAAAACTGTGATGATCGAACAATGCATTCTCGAGTTAGCAAGTAAAAATTTGTAGAAGGAAACGAAAAATTATGCTGATAAATGTTCCGAAAATGGGAAAGTCTATCCTCAATAAATCTGAAAATTCTCTACAGTCCTATAAGAAAAAACACGTGATTTTCATTGTTTTTAGAATATCCAATTTGATAAAAGAAAATAGGCAAATTGTAACCCACACAACCCAAAATAAATTAAAAAATAGTTCGAATTAAGATACACCAACGTTTAGGGTTTGAAGCCGACCAGAAAAGGAGTTCTCTATTTCATGGACAAAAGATGTAGATTCTGAACTGTTTATTTATTTCTCTCAGCGTTTATATGCTGAGAGTTTGTTTTGATTCTTGATTCACTGACTGTGTTGTACTTGGCTAGTGGTGACGAGGTCACATAATGACCCTCGTGTAGTCGATAGGCTTAATTTAAACCCTATTAACTTACCAACCACCATTACATGAGAAACAATTTATTTAATTAAATTGGCAAAGAAAAATTGACAGCCAAAGTGAGTGACAAGTTCAAAGTCTGAAGTCGAACAGAAAATATATTCTTCAATAATTCATCTAATTCCAACGATTTAAATTTTTTTTTTAACCATTTTAGCAAAATTTCAAATTTGCGGCTACTAAGATTAAACTTGTGAGATATCAGCATTATGGGTTATATTTTTTAACTGTTTTAAGACGTCAGTAGATTTGCCTGCACGCAAATTTGCTGACGTCAGCAAATTTGCGTGCACGACTATTCTAGGCGTAAAATGCATCAGCCATTACATATTGAAGCCATTCAGAAGAGGAGAACTGGAACTGTACTCTTGTATGTCACTTTCCTCCCTCGTCCAATTAGAACGTTTTGCATGTTAGCCGAGCCGTTCCAGGATGCTGGGAATGGGTTCCAGGATGCTGGGAATGGGTTCCAGGATGCTGGGAATGGGTTCCAGGATGCTGGGAATGTGTTCCAGGATGATGGGAATGGGTTCCAGGATGCTGGGAATGGGTTCCAGGATGCTGGGAATGAGTTCCAGGATGCTGGGAATGGGTTCCAGGATGCTGGGAATGGGTTCAGCAACTACGGTCACAGGGCACTTGCACATGCCAATTGTTCTAAGAATTCAGTCCCAGTGACCATCACAAGTGTGGAAATTTTTGAAACCGATTGGATAAGACCTTCACGAATTATGAGCAAAATAATAACGAAAATTTGAAGGATACCTTATAATAACTAAATGTATTTCGTTCGCTGAGGTATTCAAAAAACGAAACCTCGTTATCCATAGAGACAGTCTCCAGTGCCTCATTGCAAGCGACTGGAATAATGCAGAGTCCTGCATAAGTTGATAATGTAGGTAAATATTAGTGTTGAATATTTGAAGGGAATCAGAGGAGGCATTCAGAAGTCATATTGAAACTAATATTTGGACAAAGTCCAAATGTAATTTATACAAATACATTAATTGCTTTATCCTATGTTCACTTTTAATTTTCTTCTTTTTACATATCCTTGCAACTTTTTTTCATAATCTTCCAAAAGCACCGAGTCATCGGCAAAAAGCAACTGTCATCTCCTGTTTTGTATTACATTCTTTATCTTTTAATAAAACACCGCTCCTCAACCCCCATTTAAAACTGTTAAACACTCAAGGTAACATCAAGCATCCCTATATGAGGCCTACTTTTACTGGGAAATAATCTCCCTGACTTCTACATACCCTAACTCTTTACTGTTTTCAGTTCCCTACCTCCTATTCCATACACTTGCAACATCTGCTACATTATTTCCCTATCCACCTTGTCATATGATTTTTCTAAATTTATGAATGCAACGAAAGCGTCCTTACCTTTATCCGAATATTGTTCGCTTATATGCTTCAATGTATACACTTGGTCTACACATCCTTTACCCTTCCCAATTCCTCTGCGACCCTGCTTTCTGTTTTATCCTTAATTCTTTCAATAGTAGATCTTGCATACATTTTACCTGGTATACTCAACAAGCATATTCTCTGCCAATCTCGAAGTATCTCTCCACTTTCATACATTTATTTATTGAACAAATGCACCGGCCACTCCAAAACTACATCCACATCTGCTTTTATCATTTCTGTCTTGATCCCATTAGTCCCAACTGCTTTACCCCCTTTCATTCTACCCACTGTTTTACGTTCTTCTCCTACACTCACATCTGGCTCCTCTTCGCTCTTAAAGGATGCTATACCTATTAGGTAAAAGGTGGCAACCTTTCGCTCTCCAGGAGAGTGACAAAGCTTCTGGAGAGCGAAACGTTGCCAAAGTTAAAATGTCGCATTAGCTGCACATGTGTCCTTTTACCTAACATATTGTCGGTAATTCTACCAACATTATTACAAAGTTATAACTCTGGCTTCTGCATGAAATTACTATCTCTTCATCAACATTTAACAGCTCCTCAAAATGTTCCCACCATCTTCCCAATACTTTTACCTCCCCACCTAATAACTCCCATCCTTTGTTTTTAACTGTTACTTCTATTCGTTTCCAAGGCCTTCTCGGTTTATTAATCTTATTCCAAATCTTTTTCTTTTTCTCAGAAAATTTTGTTCTCCCTCACCACTTTCTTAACTTCTGTTGTACTCTCCATATAGTCCTTTTTTTTACATCACTATTGCTTTGTACAAGCTTCTAATATTCTAGCTTTTTTTCACTTACAGCACTCCAAACCTCGTCATTCCACCAATCGTTTCCTCTTCCCTCCTGCACCCACCTTCCTATATACACAAAATTCTGTTTCAGACTCTAATACTGCATTCTTAAATCTAACCCATACCTCTTCGACGTCCTTCTCATTACTTATATTCTCTAGCCAATCTTTCCTTCTCCTTTAATTCATAAAATTTGACTTCTGTCTTAATCGTGTCATTACGATTTCGTGAGTCACAACCAAATTATGATCTGATATATAAATGTTGTCTCTAAAAATATGTACACCTAGAAATCTTCCCACCAACCGTTTATCAGGTAACAAATTGCTGTCATTACTTCCTATACCATTTCTCATGTACATATTTATCATCTTTATTAAAATACATATAATCTGATACCAAACCTCTTTCTGTTAAAAGTTAAATTAAAGACCCCCAATATAGCACCACTATTACTTTCTCACTTGGTTCAAAACTCATTATATACTCGCCTAACAACTCAAAATTTCTTTCTCTCTCCTCTACACATCTCTATTCCCCAGGTGCATAAACACTTAATAAAACCCACTTTTCGCATCCCACCCTTATTTTAATTCACATAATCATTGAATTTATACATTTATATTTCCTTCCCTAAGTGATCATTCAATTTTATTGCTACTCCTTCGTTAAGTTTAATTTTCTCAGATACACCTGACTTAATCCCATTTATTTCTCCCCACTGAAAATCTTCTACCGCCTCCAGCTTTGTTTTGGTTATAGCCAGAGCATCCAACTTCTTTTCATTCATAATACTCACAGTCAACTCTTTCTTATCGTCTCTACTACAACCATGCAAATTTGAACATCCCAAGTTTAAAAATTAATTTTTAAATTTAGTAAGTAATACAGAAGGAAGGGAAGTTTTCATTGCATTTATGGATTTAGAAAAAAACATATGATAGTGTGGATAGGGGAGCAATGTGGCAAATGTTGCAAGTGTATGGAATAGATAGTAAATTACTGAATGCTGTAAAGAGTTTTTATGAGGATAGTGAGGCTCAGGTTAGGGTGTGTAGGAGAGAGGAGATTACTTCCCGGTAAAAGTAGGTCTTAGACAAGGATGTGTGATGTCACCATGGTTGTTCAATATATTTATAGATGGAGTTGTAAAAGAAGTAAATGCTTGGGTGTTGGGGAGAGGGGTGGGATTAAATTATGGGGAATGAAGTACAAAATGGGAGTTCACTCAGTTACTTTTTGCTGATGATACTGTGCTTATAGGAGATTCTAAAGAAAAATTGCAAAGGTTAGTGGACGAGTTTGGGAGGGTGTGTAAAGGTAGAAAGTTGAAAGTGAACAAAGATAAGAAAGAATAAGGTGATGAGGGCATCAGACGATTTAGATAAAGGATAATTGGATATCACATTGGAGAGAGGGATTATGGAAGAAGTAAATGTTTTCAGATATTTGAGAGTTGACTTGTCAGTGGATGGGTTTATGAAGATTGAGGTTAACCATAGAATTGATGAAGGAAAAATGTTGAGTGGTGCGTTGAGGTATCTGTGAAGACAAAAAATGTTATCCATGGAGGCAAAGAAGGAATGTACGAAAGATAGTGGTACCAACACTCTTATATGGGTGTGAAGCTTGGGTTGTAAATGCTGCAGCGAGTAGGCGGCTGGAGGCAGTGGAGATGTCCTGTCTAAGGGCAATGTGTGGTGTAAATATTATGCAGAGAATTCGGAGTGTGGAAATTAGGAGGAGGTGTGGAGTTACTAAAAGTATTAGTGAGAGGGCTGAAGAGGGGTTGTTGATGTGGTTTGGTCATTTAGAGAGAATGGATCAAAGTAGAATGACTTGGAGAGCGTATAAATCTGTAGGGGAAGGAAGGCGGGGTAGGGGTCGTCCTCGAAAAGGTTGGAGGGAGGGGGTAAAGGAGGTTTTGTGGGCGAGGGGCTTGGACTTCCAGGAAGCGTGTGTGAGCGTGTTAGATAGGAGTGAATGATGACGAATGGTTTTTGGGACCTGACGAGCTATTGGAGTGTGAGCAGGGTAACATTTTGTGAAGGGATTCAGGGAAACCAGTTAATTGATTCAGTTGGACTTGAGTCCTGGAAATGGGAAGTACAATGCCTGCACTTTAAAGGAGGGGTCTGGGATAGTGACAGTAGGGAGGGACTATTCTAACTGTAGTATCTGAGCGCCTCTGCAAAGACAGTGATTATGTATGAGTGAGATGAAAGTGTTGAATGATGATGAAAGTATTTTCTTTTTGGGGATTTTTTTCTTTTTGGGTCACCCTGCCTCGGTGGGAGACGGTCGACTTGTTGAAAAAAAAGATACAGAAGAAGGGGGTATTTTGGTTACCTTCTACAATATGCATGGCTTACGGAGGAAGGATTCTTCTCCACTTCCCCATAGAGTTGGTAGGTAAAAATAAGAACAAGACCAATGAAGAACACAGAAGAAAACTCAGATAGGTATGTATACACATATATGTACATGAATGTGTATACTTACACATACATGTACATGTATGTATAATATGAACTAAGTGTAAGTAGAAGTAGCAAGATGGAGGTGTCATCTTACGTGTTTATAAGACAGAAAGAGAAGAAACCAGCATTCTTACCATTATGTAAAACAATTACTGGTTTCCATTTCACACTCATTTGACAGGTTGATTGTACATCCCTGGGTGGTTGCTACCATCCTAATGCGACAGGATGATAGTACCACCATGTGTGGTTGCTGTCTACCATCCTACTACCACAGGATGATAGTACCACCCTGGGTGGTTGCTGTCTACCATCCTACTACCACAAGATGATAGTACCACCCTGGGTGGTTGCTGTCTACCATCTTACTACCACAGGATGATAGTACCTCCCTGGGTGGTTGCTGTCTACCAACCTACTACCACAAGATGATAGTACCACCCTGTGTGGTTGCTGTCTACCATCTTACTACCACAGGATGATAGTACCACCTTGTGTGGTTGCTGTCTACCATCCTACTACCACAGGATGATAGTACCTCCCTGGGTGGTTGCTGTCAACCAACCTACTACCACAAGATGATAGTACCACCCTGGGTGGTTGCTGTCTACCATCTTACTACCACAGGATGATAGTACCTCCCTGGGTGGTTGCTGTCTACCAACCTACTACCACAAGATGATAGTACCACCCTGTGTGGTTGCTGTCTACCATCCTACTACCACAGGATGATAGTACCACCTTGGGCGGTTGCTGTCTACCATCCTACTACCTACCACAACTACTACTAACCATTAATATTTATTCAATAAAATTGGCAAATTGGAACTTGTGCCCCCCCAAGACATCCTTTAAGAATGAAGAGGAGCCAGATGTGTGTGGGGGGGAACAGGGGTCGATTCATAACTCCTGGTCCCGCCTCTTCACTGGTCGCTACTAGGTCACTCCCTCCCTGCTCCGTGAGCTTTATCATACCTCTTTTTAAAGCCATGTATGGATCCTGCCTCCACTACCTCCCTTTCCAGGCTATTCCACTTCCTGGCAACTAGTGGGTAGAATGAAAAAGGGTAAATACTGAAGACGTTCAGAAAAGCTAAAGTGAAATCTATTACACTTGATTTAACAGGAATAAAAAAATTTAATACTATTTTACACATAAAATGGTCATAGCTGCACCTACACACATGAATTTTATTAAAAACGAAAAACGAAAAATCTCAGGCAACCTCTCGAAGGTCATCTTCTGGGATGCCTAATAATAATTAAATGAATTTCCGTCATGCGTGATCCGAGGAAGGTATCCCCATACAGCATAACCCCAGTCCCCTGTGCCTCAGTGTATGTGATTGGAATAGTGCAGAGTGCGGCATATATTGATAGAGCAATTTAATATTAACTTTGAAGACTTAAAGGATATCACAAGAGGCATTCACAAATCATCATGTGGAAACAAGTATTCAAATATATTCAATAAAAAGGGTAAATTAGGGCATACACAGCCCTAATCTGAGTCAGACCTTTCAAAGAGACCAATAACCTAACATACACAGGTAGATTAAGCTTGAAGCCGCTTAGAAGTTGTCTTATAAAGTTATCAGTATTGAAAAGTCGAGGCTAATGAGTTGCGACATTCAAAAATTATCGATTGTACAGCAATATTTAATTTTTTTCAACTTTCTCCTAAAATAGCAAATTGTGTCTTACATGGCCAGTATCATTGCACACTTTGAAGTAGGTAAGTCTGACTAAACTTACTGGGTATCTTCCTCTTTATTAAAAGGCTTCAATATTATTTTGAATTCTTCTGCTTTAATGATGACGAAGCCAACAAGATCATCTGTAAGAGTCGCTTTGTGTGTACGCAGATCCGGTGACGAGAATTATGCTTGTACCTGGAGTATACTGGAAGGTGTTCCGGGGGTCAACGACCCCGCGGCCTGGTCTATGACCCAGCCTGACGGTCGATCAGGGCATGATTACTCAGGCTGTCACAGCCCGGCAGGTCAGGTACTGGCTTGTCAGTATGTATTGCAAGATGTCTTAGTCAGTGGTGTGTGGCTGAGCAGACATGTGATGCAACTGATAATGAAGGTGACCTAAAGAGCAGACTAGTCCTACAAGTCAGTCAAGCAGACTTGTTGTATACACCAGCATTCTAATGCCTTTGACGAGTTCAGTAATGTGGAAAGAAACACTGATTTTGACAATATTTACATCATTTCCAGTGCACCTTGCGCCTCAGCAACGTCTACACTTCCGGCTGCTACCCAATTTAGGAAAAAAATTACTTTTTTTTATTTAATTAACTTGAAAACATCAGCAATGAGGAGCAACTCTAAAATACACCAGAGATACATTTTGAGAACAAATGCTACTGATATTTCTCAGTCAAACTCCATCACAGAGGATGGTTACTAAACGTGAAGGAAAATTAATATATCAGTCACAGCGCGAGGTAAATATTGTGAGGTGTTCCGTTATAGTTACTTGAGAATTACTATTATGAGTGATGGTAATTCCCTCTAAATGGAAGACTTGATTATCTCCTTAGTGGATCAAGTTCCGAGACGCTAGAGCTGTATTCAAATGATAAGTTTAGCAAATACAGCTCAGAGTTTGTTATATGAATATATTTACTAGGAACTTTAAGTTCAGGCGCATTATGAACTACAACACCAGGATGTGAGGTGCCATAATCAGTCTCAAGATTAATCTTTCCCAGAAGAGTCCAAGGAACGCCCCGCCTCCACCAGGAAGCTGCACGACATTACTACACCTTAGATGTGGCTGGTGATGCCTGTTGCTTCACACAGCACTCAACCTCACTATCTTAGATGTGGCTGGTGATGCCTGTTGCTTCACACTGCACTCAACCTCACTATCTTAGATGTGGCTGGTGATGCCTGTTGCTTCACACAGCACTCAACCTCACTATCTTAGATGTGGCTGGTGATGCCTGTTGCTTCACACTGCACTCAACCTCACTATCTTAGATGTGGCTGGTGATGCCTGTTGCTTCACACTGCACTCAACCTCACTATCTTAGATGTGGCTGGTGATGCCTGTTGCTTCACACTGCACTCAACCTCACTATAATATTATGCAATGTGTTACAGTGTAATATCATCATATTGTAATTTGAAAAATCAAATATATAACTAGAATAAACTCAATCAATTTCTCTAATATTATGTACATAGTCTATAAGTCATTAGATTAAGCTGCCCCTAATGCCATGGCATGTCAGAGGCTCTCCTTGCACTTCACCATGGCATGTCAGTGGCCCTCCTTGCACTTCACCATGGCATGTCAGTGGCCCTCGTTGCACTTTACTGGCTGTCAGTGGTCTCTTGCACTCACCATGGCATGTCAGTGGCTCTCTGCCTTCACCATGGCATGCAGTGGCTCTACTCACTATGGCATGTCAGTGGCTCTCCTGCACTTCACCATGCATTTCAGTGGCTCTCTTCACTCACCATGGCATGTCAGTGGCTCTCTTGCACTTCACCATGGCATGTCAGTGGCTCTCCTGCACTTCACCATGGCATGTCAGTTTCTACTTGCACTTCACCATGGCATGTCAGTGGCTCTCTTGCACTTCACCATGGCATGTCAGTGGCTCTCCTGCACTTCACCATGGCATGTCAGTGGCTCTCCTTGCACTTCACCATGGCATGTCAGTGCCCTCCTTGCACTTCACCATGGCATGTCAGTGGCTCTCCTGCACTTCACCATGGCATGTCAGTGGCTCTCCTTGCACTTCACCATGGCATGTCAGTGGCTCTCCTGCACTTCACCATGGCATGTCAGTGGCTCTACTTGCACTTCACCATGGCATGTCAGTGGCTCTCCTTCACTTCACATGGCATGTCAGTGGCTCTCCTTGCACTTCACCATGGCATGTCAGTGGCCCTCCTTGCACTCACCATGGCATGTCAGTGGCCTCCTTGCACTTCACCATGGCATGTCAGTGGCTCTCCTGCACTTCACCATGGCATGTCAGTGGCCTCTTGCACTTCACCATGGCATGTCAGTGGCTCTCCTTGCACTTCACCATGGCATGTCAGTGGCTCTCCTTGCACTTCACCAAGGCATGTCAGTGGCCTCCCTGCACTTCACCATGGCAGTCACTCCTGCACTTCACATGCGTGTCTCTTGCACTTCACCATGGCATGTCAGTGGCTCTCTTGCACTTCACCATGGCATGTCAGTGGCTCTCCTTGCACTTCACCATGGCATGTCAGTGGCTCTCCTGCACTTCACCATGGCATGTCAGTGGCTCTTCTTGCACTTCACCATGGCATGTCAGTGGCTCTCCCTGCACTTCACCATGGCATGTCAGTTCTCTTGCACTTCACCATGGCATGTCAGTGGCTCTCTTGCACTTCACCATGGCATGTCAGTGGCTCTCCTGCACTTCACCATGCATTTCAGTGGCTCTCCTTGCACTTCACCATGGCATGTCAGTGGCCCTCTGCACTTCACCATGGCATGTCAGTGGCTCTCCTTGACTTCACCATGGCATGTCAGTGGCTCTCCTTGCACTTCACCATGGCATGTCAGTGGCTCTCCTGCACTTCACCATGGCATGTCAGTGGCTCTCTTGCACTTCACCATGGCATGTCAGTGGCTCTCCTGCACTTCACCATGCATTCAGTGGCTCTCCTTGCACTCACCATGGCATGTCAGTGGCCTCCTGCACTTCACCATGGCATGTCAGTGGCTCTCCCTGCACTTCACCATGGCATGTCAGTGGCTCTCTTGCACTTCACCATGGCATGTCAGTGGCTCTCCTTGCACTTCACCATGGCATGTCAGTGGCTCTCCTTGCACTTCACCATGGCATGTCAGTGGCTCTCCTGCACTTCACCATGGCATGTCAGTGGCTCTACTTGCACTTACCATGGCATGTCAGTGGCTCTCTTGCACTTCACCATGGCATGTCAGTGGCTCTCCTTGCACTTCACCATGGCATGTCAGTGGTCTCCTTGCACTTCACCATGGCATGTCAGTGGCTCTACTTGCACTTCACCATGGCATGTCAGTGGCCTTGCTCCCATGGCATGTCAGTGCTCCTTGCACTCACTGGCATGTCAGTGGCCCTCCTTGCACTCCCCCATGGCATGTCAGTGGCTCTCCTTGCACTTCACCATAGCATGTCAGTGGCTCTCCCTGCACTTCACTATGGCATGTCAGTGGCTCTCCTTGCACTCCCCCATGGCATGTCAGTGGCTCTCCCTGCACTTCACTATGGCATGTCAGTGGCCCTCCTTGCACTTCACCATGGCATTTCAGTGGCTCTCCTTGCACTTCACCATGGCATGTCAGTGGCTCTCCTGCACTTCACTATGGCATGTCAGTGGCTCCTTGCACTTCACCATGGCATGTCAGTGGCCTTCCCTCATGCACTTCTTACCATGGCATGTCAGTGGCTCCCTTCCTTGCACCCTTCACCATGGCATGTCAGTGGCCTCCTTGCACTTCACCATGGCATGTCAGTGGCTCTCCTTGCACTTCACATGGCATGTCAGTGGCTCTCCTTGCACTTCACCATGGCATGTCAGTGGCCCTCCTTGCACTTCACCATGGCATGTCAGTGGCTCTCCTTGCACTTCACCATGGCATGTCAGTGGCTCTCTTGCACTTCACCATGGCATGTCAGTGGCTCTCTTGCACTTCACCATGGCATGTCAGTGGCTCTCCTCTCACTTCACCATGGCATGTCAGTGGCTCTCCTTGCACTTCACCATGGCATGTCAGTGGCCTCCTTGCACTTCACCATGGCATGTCAGTGGCCCTCCTTGCACTTCACCATGGCATGTCAGTGGCTCTCCTGCACTTCACCATGGCATGTCAGTGGCCTCCTTGCACTTCACCATGGCATGTCAGTGGCTCTCCTTGCACTTCACCATGGCATGTCAGTGGCTCTCCTTGCACTTCACCATGGCATGTCAGTGGCTCTCCTTGCACTTCACCATGGCATGTCAGTGGCTCTCCTGCACTTCACCATGGCATGTCAGTGGCTCTCCTTGCACTTCACCATGGCATGTCAGTGGCCTCCTTGCACTTCACCATGGCATGTCAGTGGCTCTCCTTGCACTTCACCATGGCATGTCAGTGGCCCTCCTTGCACTTCACCATGGCATGTCAGTGGCCCTCCTTGCACTTCACCATGGCATGTCAGTGGCTCCTCCTTGCACTTCACCATGGCATGTCAGTGGCCCTCTTTGCACTTCACCATGGCATGTCAGTGGCCCTCCTTGCACTTCACCATGGCATGTCAGTGGCCCTCCTTGCACTTCACCATGGCATGTCAGTGGCTCTCCTTGCACTTCACCATGGCATGTCAGTGGCTCTCCTTGCACTTCACCATGGCATGTCAGTGGCTCTCCTTGCACTTCACCATGGCATGTCAGTGGCTCTCCTTGCACTTCACCATGGCATGTCAGTGGCTCTCCTTGCACTTCAGTTTAGGATTGTATCTACAAATCTCTATGTAAAATTGCAATGAAATAAAATTTGTTTGTTTGTTTGTTTGTAATATAATATTACGCATGTGTAACAAGAACAGTTGCGTCCGCAGTGTACGTGTAACAAGAACAGTTGCGTCCGCAGTGTACGTGTAACAAGAACAGTTGCGTCCGCAGTGTACGTGTAACAAGAACAGTTGCGTCCGCAGTGTACGTGTAACAAGAACAGTTGCGTCCGCAGTGTACGTGTAACAAGAACAGTTGCGTCCGCAGTGTACGTGTAACAAGAACAGTTGCGTCCGCAGTGTACGTGTAACAAGAACAGTTGCGTCCGCATGTACTTTAACAAGAACAGTTGCGTCCGCAGTGTACGTGTAACAAGAACAGTTGCGTCCGCAGTGTACGTGTAACAAGAACAGTTGCGTCCGCAGTGTACGTGTAACAAGAACAGTTGCGTCCGCAGTGTACGGTTATCCTATTTCATAAGCACCAGTCTTTATAATCCAAGTAAATATTTCAGAGGTTCGAGCCAACAGTCGGATGACGTTTCAAAATTTTTATCGCCTCTTTGTAACATTACATTTATTGGCTTTCTGTATGTTTTTAAAAGAACAAATCTAACCTAATCTAAATACAGTCACCAGAAATAGTTGAAAACCCAGTATATGAAAATCAACTTAGATTTGGAGGCAGTGTTTCATACAAGAACAGTTGCGTCCGCAGTGTACGTGTAACAAGAACAGTTGCGTCCGCAGTGTACGTGTAACAAGAACAGTTGCGTCCGCAGTGTACGTGTAACAAGAACAGTTGCGTCCGCAGTGTACGGTTATCCTATTTCATAAGCACCAAGTCTTTATAATCCAAGTAAATATTTCGAGGTTGAGCCAACAGTCGGATGGATGTTTCAAATTTTTTTTTATCGCCTCTTTGTAACATTACATTTATTGGCTTTCTGGTATGTTTCTTAAAAGACAACAAATCTAACCTAATCTAAATACAGCACACCGAGAAATTTGTTGAAAACAGTATATGAAAAATCAACTTAGAATTTAGGAGGCAGTGTTTCCATATTATTATTTTATAGTGTAAACAACGACTAGTTATGTTTACCTTTTTTCAGAAACTGAGCGAAGCAGCAAGAATCACAAACTACAAATTCTGATATTCCAGATCACCTTGCTTGAGGTCACCTAGACATGCTTGAGGTCACCTAGACATGCTTGAGGTCACCTAGACATGCTTGAGGTCACCGAGACATGCTTGAGGTCACCTAGACATGCTTGAGGTCACCTAGACATGCTGAGGTCACCGAGAATGCTTGAGTCATAGACATGCTAGAGGTCACCTAGACATGCTTGAGGTCACCGAGACATGCTTGAGGTCACCTAGACATGCTTGAGGTCACCGAGACATGCTTGAGGTCACCTAAACATGCTTGAGGTCACCTAAACATGCTTGAGGTCACCTAGACATGCTTGAGGTCACCTAGACATGCTTGAGGTCACCTAGACATGCTTGAGGTCACCTAGACATGCTTGAGGTCACCTAGTTCTCTTTCAGGTCACCTAGTTCTAATTAAGGCCTCCTAACTATTTTGAGGTCACTTAGTTATCCTTGAGATCTTCTAATTATGTTGCAAGCCACCTAGTTATCCTTGAGGTCTCCTTATTATGTTTGAAGTCACCTAGTTATCCTCGAGGTCTTCTAATTATTATGTTTGAGGGCTCCTAGTTATTTTTGAAATCACATATTTATCCATGAAGTCACCTACATAGTTATCATTGAGGTCACCTAGCTATCCCTTATGCCACCTAGCTATCCATGATATTATCTAACTATCCATGCAGTCACCTAGTTATTGTAGGTGACATCATGGATAACTAGTTTGACACAGTTCCACACAAGAGATTAGTGCAAAAGCTGGAGGACCAGGCAGGGATAACAGGGAAGGCACTGCAATGGATCAGGGAATACCTGTCAGGAAGGCAACAGCGAGGTGCCAGAGTGGGCGCCTATGACGAGTGGGGTTTCACAGGGGTCAATCCTAGGACCGGTGCTGTTTCTGGTATTTGTGAACGACATGACGGAAGGAATATTATCCGAAGTGTCCCTGTTTGCAGATAATGTGAAGTTGATGAGAAGAATTCAATCGGACGAGGACCAGGCAGAACTACAAAAGAATCTGGACAGGCTGCAGGCCTGGTCCAGCAACTGGCTCCTGGAGTTCAACCCCACCAAGTGCAAAGTCATGAAGATTGGGGAAGGGCAAAGAAGACCGCAGACGGAGTACAGTCTAGAGGGGGTCAAAGACTACAAACCTCACTCAAGGAAAAGGATCTTGGGGTGAGTATAATACCAGGCACATCTCCTGAGGCGCACATCAACCAAATAACTGCTGCAGGACCCTGTACACTGTGTACGTTAGGCCCATATGGAGTATGCAGCACCAGTTTGGAACCAACACCTAGCCAAGCACGTAAGGAAACTAGAGAAAGTGCAAAGGTTCGCAACAAGACTAGTCCCGGAGTTAAGGGGTATGTCCTACGAGGAGAGGTTAAGAGAAGTTGACCTGACTACACTGGAGGACAGGAGAGATAAGGGGAATATGACTTAGAGGAATCCACAAGGTGGACAGAGACAGGATGTTCCAGAGATGGGACACAGCAATAAGGGGTCACAATTGGAAGTTGAAGACTCAGATGAATCACATGGATGTTAGGAAGTCTTTCTTCAGTCACAGAGTTGTCATGAAGTGAAATAGCCTAGGAAATGATGTAGTGGAGGCAGGATCCATACATAGCTTTAAGAAGCGACCAGTGAAGAGGCGGGGCCAGGAGCTGTGACTCAACCCCTGCAACCACAACTAGGTGAGTACACACACACACACACTGGACTGCAAGAAGGCGTTCGACACAGTTCCTCACAAGAGGTTAATGCAAAAGCTAGAGGATCAGGCACACGTAACAGGAAAGGCACTGCAATGGATCAGAGAATATCTGACAGGGAGGCAACAACGAGTCATGGTACGTGACGAGGTGTCAGAGTGGGCACCTGTGACGAGTGGGGTTCCACAAGGGTCAGTCCTAGGACCTGTACTGTTTTTGGTATATGTGAATGACATAACGGAAGGGATAGACTCAGAAGTGTCCCTGTTTGCAGATGATGTGAAGTTAATGAGAAGAATCAAATCAGTCGAGGATCAGGCAGGACTACAAAGAGACCTGGACAGGCTGCAAGCCTGGTCCAGTAACTGGCTCCTTGAATTTAACCCTGCCAAATGTAAAGTCATGAATATCGGGGAAGGGCAAAGAAGACCGCAGACAGAGTATAGTCTAGGTGGCCAAAGACTGCAAACCTCACTCAAAGAAAAAGATCTTGGGGTGAGTATAATACCGAGCACATCTCCTGAGGCACACATCAATCAGATAACTGCTGCAGCATACGGGCGGCTGGCAAACCTAAGAATAGCGTTCCAATACCTCACTAAGGAATCATTCAAGACTATGTACACCATATACGTCAGGCCCATACTGGAGTATGCAGCACCAGTTTGGAACCCACACCTGGTCAAGCACGTCAAGAAATTAGAGAAAGTGCAAAGGTTTGCAACAAGACTAGTCCCAGAGCTAAGGGGATTGTCCTACGAAGAAAGGTTAAGGGAAATCGGCCTGACGACACTAGAGGACAGGAGGGTTAGGGGAGACATGATAACGACATATAAAATACTGCGAGGAATAGATAAGGTGGACAGAGACAAGATGTTCCAGAGAGGGGACACAGAAACAAGGGGTCACAGTTGGAAGTTGAAGACTCCTATGAGTCAAAGGGATGTTAGGAAGTATTTATTCAGTCATAGAGTTGTCAGGAAGTGGAATAGCTTAGAAAGCGACATAGTGGAGGCAGGAACCATACATAGTTTTAAGACTAGGTTTGATAAAGCTCATGGAGCAGGGAGAGAGAGGACCTAGTAGCAATCAGTGAAGAGGCGGGGCCAGGAGCTATGAATCGACCCCTGCAACCACAAATAGGTGAGTACAAATAGGTGAGTACACACACACACACACACACACACACACACACACACACACACACACACACACACACACACACACACACACACACACACACACACACACACACACACACACAAACACAACACTCAGTGACCAGGTAATCAGGCTGGGGAAGGAAGGTGGGGAGTTCACAAGAAATGACAGAAAAGATTCCGGGAAGTCAGAATAGAGGGGGACACCAAAAAGTGCTGGATGAAATACACACAACCGAGGAGGAGGTGAAGAAGCTGCTATGTGAACTCGATACCTCAAAGGCGGTGGGACCAGACAACATCTTTTCGAGGTCTTTAGAGAGTTAGCAGAGACGCTGTGTGCTACTAACAACAATTTTCAACACATCCATTGAAACTGAACAACTACCTTAGGTATGAAGATGGCAAATATAGTCCCCATTCTTAATAAAGGAGACAGACACGAGGCACTACACTACAGACCAGTGTCACTGACATATATAGTATGCAAAGTCATGGAGAAAATTATGAGAAGGAGAGTGGTGGAGCACCTAGAACCGAACAAGTTTATAAGCGACAACCAGCACGGATTCAGGGAGGAAAAATCCTGTGTCACAAACCTACTGGAGTTTTATGACAAGGTAACGGAAGTAAGACACGAGAGAAAGGGGTGGATAGATTGCATTTTCTTGGACTACAAGAAGGCCTTCGACACAGTTCCTCACAAGAAATTAGTGCAAAAGCTGGAGGACCAGGCACGCATAACAGGAAGTGCACTACAATGGATCAGGGAATACTTAACAGAGAGGCAACAACAAGTCATGGTACGTGACGAGGTGTGAGAGTGGGTGCCTGTGACGAGTGGGGTTCCACAGGGGTCAGTCCTAGGACCAGTGCTGTTTTTGGTATATATATATATATATATATATATATATATATATATATATATATATATATATATATATATATATATATATATATGCAAAAAGATCACAGTAAACAGGTGATATCAAAATATGCAAGAAAACCACTATGAAAAATAGAAGAATTCCAAGCGCTTTCGTGACTACTCACATTATCAAGGAACTATAACAGGAAACATGACAAGAAGGGCTTATATAAGGGCGAGACTACACCTCACAGTCACATCACACTAACAAAGACTACACCTCACAGTAGCGTAACATCTCACGACTCTGTGAAGAGGAACATAAGAAAGGACCTGAAACTCTTCCCAAGAATTAAGATTAGTCCAATTTATTATTAAATTCTTCCCAAATTTTATTAATTATAAATGAATCCAATTTATATAAACCAAAAGAAATATTCATATTATTTTCAAAACTGCTTTTAATGAAACATGATTCTATTATATTTCTCTCAACCATGGACTTGCTTGATACAACCTTCTCAGCATTTTGAAAATCAATTGGATGGTTAAAATCTCTCACATGAATAAATAGAGCATTAGAATCTTGTCCAGTTCTAATGCTATATTTATGTTGTTTTAATCTTAGTTCAAGACTTTTACCAGTTTGACCATAATAAACTTTATCGCATACTTTACAGGAATCTTATAGACACATCCGTCAGCATTTTGGGGGAATTTTTATCAAAAGTCTTTTTACTGTATCAAGATTTTTAAATGCAACTTTGATATTAAAATTCTTAAGAAAGGAAGGCATATCAACCAAGTTTTCATGGTAAGGGAGAACCAACATATTTTTGGTTGAATAAGGTTGGTTTAAAATTTACAGAAAACCTACAAATAATTGTTCCTATGTACACTATTACTCTTCACATCAAGATAGAGTTAAAGTGTCAGTTTTTCTTCAATGTTTTTGAGAGCTTTACGTATTTGTAGTCCAGAGTTCATAGATGAAGAAATCTCTAAAATTTATGAAATAGCTAATGATTTAAAATACCCAAGAAACATAATTGATAAATCTTTTAAAATAGCTAGGAATACTTTTTACAATCCAAAAGGGACAACCAACCTTATTCAACCAAAAATATGTTGGTTCTCCTTACCATGAAAACTTGGTTGATAGGCCTTCCTTTCTTAAGAATTTTAATATCAAAGTTGTATTTAAAAATCTTGATACAGTAAAAGACTTTTGATAAAAATTCCCAAAATGCTGACGGATGTGTCTATAAGATTCCCTGTAAAATATGCGATAAAGTTTATTATGGTCAAACTGGTAAAAGTCTTGAACTAAGATTAAAACAACATAAATATAGCATTAGAACTGGACAAGATTCTAATGCTCTATTTATTCATGTGAGAGATTTTAACCATCCAATTGATTTTCAAAATGCTGAGAAGGTTGTATCAAGCAAGTCCATGGTTGAGAGAAATATAATAGAATCATGTTTCATTAAAAGCAGTTTTGAAAATAATATGAATATTTCTTTTGGTTTATATAAATTGGATTCATTTATAATTAATAAAATTTGGGAAGAATTTAATAATAAATTGGACTAATCTTAATTCTTGGGAAGAGTTTCAGGTCCTTTCTTATGTTCCTCTTCACAGAGTCGTGAGATGTTACGCTACTGTGAGGTGTAGTCTTTGTTAGTGTGATGTGACTGTGAGGTGTAGTCTCGCCCTTATATAAGCCCTTCTTGTCATGTTTCCTGTTATAGTTCCTTGATAATGTGAGTAGTCACGAAAGCGCTTGGAATTCTTCTATTTTTCATAGTGGTTTTCTTGCAAATATATATATATATATATATATATATATATATATATATATATATATATTTTATATATATATATATATATATATATTTCGCCTGCTCTTGCGAATTCCTAGCATTGTAAAAATCTCTAGTTGTGTCGATGCATGCAGGGGATGAGATGAAAGCTGTAAGCCACCTGCTTGAAAGCTGGCTGCCTTGGATCAACGTCTAGCGTGAGCTGGACGCCAAGGTATTGGTCCAGTGTGGTACGGTCGGTAAAGCACTGCGAACCTTGTTGCAAGGTTAGTAGGTTCATGTATCCTTCGGCCAGAGATCAGTGTTTATATATACATATATATATATATATATATATATATATATATATATATATATATATATATATATATATATATATATGTCGTTGCCGATTAGGTAAAACTGGTCAATTAGCAAGAACTCATCTAAAATTAAGTCCTTTGTAAAATTTTCTCTTATACGTTTAAATACATATTTTTTTCATTTATGTTAATGTAAGAATTTTTAATTTTGTACCAAGAGAAACTTTGAAAACCTACCTAACCTTATTACAACAAGCGCAATTTAATTTAGCCTAACCTAACTAAATATATTTTAGATACGTTAATATAAATTTAATAATAAACTAACACAATGAAATATATTTTTTTCGTTATGTTCAGAATGATTTTGGCGAAATTATTGCATACACAATTTTCACTTGTCTTATATGGCAAGGTGAGCGTTGCTATTTAAGCCAAAATCGTAAGTTTTACCTAATCTTAATTTTTTATATATATATATATATATATATATATATATATATATATATATATATATATATATATATATATATATATATATATATATATGTCGTGCCGATTAGGTAAAACTTGCGATTTTCTAAATAGCAACGCTCACTGCCATATAAGACAAGTGAATATTTGTGTATGCAATAATTTCGACAAATCATTCTGAACATAACGAAAAATATATTTCATTGTGTTTGTTATATTAAATTAATGTTAACGTATCTAAATATATTTAGTTGGTTAGGCTAAATTAAATTGCGCTTGTTTAATAAGGTTATGTAGGTTTTCAAAGTTTCTCTTGGTACAAATTATAAATTCTTACATTAACATAAATGAAAAATATATCTTAAACGTATAAGAGAAAATTTTAGAAAGGACTTAATTCTAGATGAGTTCTGCTAATTGACCAGTTTTACTAATCGGCACGATTATATATATATATATATATATATATATATATATATATATATATATTATATATATATATATATATATATATATATATATATATATATATATATATATATATATATATATATATATATATATATATATATATATATATATACATATTTTAAGAAAAAGAGGATAAATAAGTATACAAGATATGATGTAGGGCGTAATGACAGTAGTTTGTTGGACTATGTATTGATAGATAAAAGACTGTTGAGTAGACTTCAGGATGTACATGTTTATAGAGGGGCTACAGATATATCAGATCACTTTTTAGTTATAGCTACAGTGGGAGTAAAAGGTAGATGGGATACAAGGAAAATAGAATCAGTAAGTAAAAGAGAGGTGAAGGTTTATAAACTAAAGAGGAGGCAGTTAAGGTAAGATATAAACAACTATTGGAGGATAGATGGGCTAGTGAGAGTGTAGGCAATGGGGTCGAAAATGTATGGGGTAGATTTAAAAATGTAGTGTTAGAGTGTTCAGCAGAAGTTTGTGGTTACAGGCGAGTGGGTGGGAGGGAAGAGGAGCGATTGGTGGAATGATGATGAAAAGAGAGTAGTAAGGGAGAAAAAGTTAGCATATGAGAGGTTTTTACAAAGTAGAAGTGATGCAAGGAGGGAAGAGTATATGGAGAGAAAAAGAGAGGTTAAAAGAGTGGTGAAGCAATGTAAAAGAGAGCAGATGAGAGAGTGGGTGAGATATTATCAGCAAATTTTGTTGAAAATAAGAAAAGTTTTGGAATGAGATTAATAAGTTGAAGAAGCCTAGAGAACAAATGGATTTGACAGTTAAAAATACTAGAGGAGAGTTATTAAATGGAGAGTTAGAGGTATCGGGAAGATGGAGAGAATATTTTGAGGATTTGTTAAATGTTGATGAAGACAGGGAAGCTGTAATTTCGTGTGTAGGGCAAGGAGGAATAACATCTTGTAGGAGTGTGGAAGAGCCAGTTGTGGGTGTAGGGGAAGTTCGTGAGGCAGTGGGTAGAATGAAAGGGGGTAAGGCAGCTGGGATTGATGGGATAAAGATAGAAATGTTAAAAGCAGGTGGGGATATAATTTTGGAGTGGTTGGTGCTATTATTTAATAAATGTATGGAAGAGGGTAAGGTACCTAGGATTGGCAGAGAGCGTGTATTGTTCCTTTGTATAAAGGCAAAGGGGACAAAAGAGAGTGCAAAAATTATAGGGGAATAAGTCTGTTGAGTGTACCTGGTAAGTTGTATGGTAGAGTTATTATTGAAAGAATTAAGAGTAAAACAGAAAGCAGGATAGCAGATGAACAAGGGGGCTTTAGGAAAGGTAGGGGTGTGTAGACCAAGTGTTTACAGTGAAACATATAGGTGAACAGTATTTGGATAAGGGTAAAGATGTTTTGTGGCATTTATGGATTTGGAAAAGGCGTATGATAGGGTAGATAGGGGGCAATGTGGCAGATGTTGCAGGTGTATGGAATAGGAGGAAGGTTACTGAAAGCAGTGAAGAGTTTTTATGAGGATAGTGAGGCTCAGGTTAGAGTGTGTAGGAGGGAAGGGACTATTTCCCAGTAAAAGTGGGCCTTAGACAAGGATGTGTGATGTCACCGTGGTTGTTCAATATATTTATAGATGGGGTTGTAAGAGAAGTGAATGCGAGGGTCTTGGCAAGAGGTGTTGGGCTAAAAGATAAAGAAGCAAATACAAAGTGGGAGTTGTCACAGTTGCTTTTTGCTGATGACACTGTGCTTTTGGGAGATTCTGAAGAGAAGCTGCAGAGGTTGGTGGATGAATTTGGTAGGGTGTGTAAAAGAAGAAAATTGAAAGTGAATATAGGAAAGAGTAAGGTGATGAGGATAACAAAAAGAATAGGTGACGAAAGATTGGATATCAGATTGGAGGGAGAGAGTATGGAGGAGGTGAATGTATTCAGATATTTGGGAGTGGACATGTCGGCGGATGGGTCTATGAAGGATGAGGTGAATCATAGAATTGATGAGGGGAAAAGGGTGAGTGGAGCACTTCGAGTCTGTGGAGACAAAGAACCTTGTCCATGGAAGTAAAGAGGGAATGTATGAGAGTATAGTTATACCAACGCTCTTATATGGGTGTGAAGCATGGGTGATGAATGTTGCAACGAGGAGAAGGCTGGAGGCAGTGGAGATGTCATGTCTGAGGTCAATGTGTGGTGTGAATATAATGCAGAGAATTCGGAGTTTGGAAATTAGGAGGAGGTGCGGGATTACCAAAACGATTGTCCAGAGAGCTGAGGAGGGGTTGTTGAGGTGGTTTGGACATGTAGAGAGAATGGAACGAGACAGAGTGACTTCGAGAGTGTATAAATCTGTAGTGGAGGGAAGCGGGGTAGGGGTCGGCCTAGGAAAGGTTGGAGGGAGGGGGTAAAGGAAGTTTTGTGTGCGAGGGCTTGGATTTCCAGCAAGCATGTGTGAGCGTATTTGATAGGAGTGAATGGAGGCATATGGTTTTTAATACTTGACGTGCTGTTGGAGTGTGAGCAAAGTAACATTTAGGAAGGGATTCAGGAAACCGGCAGGCCGGACTTGAGTTCTGGAGATGGGAAGTACAGTGCCGGCACTCTGAAGGAGGGGTGTAAATGTTGCAGTTTTATAACTGTAGTGTAAAGCACCCTTCTGACAAGACAGTGATGGAGTGAATGATGATGAAAGTTTTTCTTTTTCGGGCCACCCTGCCTTGGTGGGAATCGGCCGATGTGTTAATAAAAAAAAAAAAAAAAAAAAATATATATATATATATATATATATATATATATATACAGTGTCCCTGTTTGCAGATGATGTGAAGTTAATAAGGAGAATTAAATCGGATGAGGATCAGGCAGGACTACAAAGAGACCTGGACAGGCTGCAAGCGTGGTCCAGCAACTGGCTCCTTGAATTTAATCCCGCCAAATGCAAAGTCATGAAGATCGGTGAAGGGCAAAGAAGACCGCAGACAGAGTACAGGCTAGGTGGCCAAAGGAAAGGGATCTTGGGATGATTATAATACCGAGCACATCTGAGGTGCACATGAACCAGATAACTGCTGCAGTACGCTCCACACTCAGAGCCCCCATCTCACACTATTCAGTGGAATTCCATAGCACACTGCCAGGTTCCTCATTCCCCCAAACCCCACAAATCCCCCAGAATACAGTGTTGGAGAGGAAACTGTAGGTATGGTACACCAACGCTGATGGAATAACTAATAAGTGGGAGGAGTGGCACGAAAGAATCAAAGAGGCGTCACCAGACATCATAGCCCTCACAACAACCAAGCTCTCAGGAATGATAACAAATGCCATCTTTCCAACTGGATATTAGATCCTGAGGAAAGACAGAGAAAACAGGGAAGGTGGAGGAGTGGTACTGTTCATCAAAAAGCAATGGGATTTTGAGGAGTTGGAGAGATGGGACAGAGGAGAAGCAAGAGACTATAAAATAGGAACATTACAGACTGGAGGTTCCAAGGTGGTGATTGCTGTGATGTATAACCCACCCCAGAATAGGAGGAGGCCAAGTCAAGAATATGATAAGAGTAATAAGAGAGAGTGTTGATACACTGGCTGAAGCAGCCAGAAGGGCCCATGTAGGCAAGACAAACCTACTGGTTGTGGGTGACTTCAGTCACAAAGAAACCGACTGAGAAAGGCTGGAGCCACATGGAGGCTCAGAAACATGGAGGGCTAAGATGTTAGAGGTGGTACTGGAAAACCACATGCATCATCACGTTAGGTATGCTACCAGAGAGAGGGGAGAAGATGAACCAGCAAAACTGGACCTAGTATTCACCCTGAGCAGTGCAGATATTGAGGACATCACATATGGAAGGTCCCTCCGAGCTAGTGATCATGCGGTTCTAAGCTTCGAATACATAGAAGAGTTACAAGAAGAGATGGAGGCATGAAGGGCAGGAAGAATGAAGCCAAATTACAAGAGAGGGGACAACACAGCCATGAGGAATTTCCTGCACAAGGTCCAGTGGGACAGAGAGCTGGCAGGGAAAACAGTAAATAAGCTGAATGGAATATTTGACAACAATAAGCAAGGAAGCAGAAGAGAGGTTTGTATCTAAGGGCAACAGATATATTGAGAAGGCCAGGACGTGCCCTTGGTTCACTCAAAGGTGTAGAGAGGCTAAAACCAAGTGCACTAAAGAATGGAAGAAGTATAGAAGGCAAATGACCCAGGAGAACAAGAAGAGTAGAACATAAGAACATAAGAATGGAGGAACACTGCAGAAGGCCTACTGGCCCATACAAGGCAGGTCCTTATCAAAACCACCACTACCTAAAAATTTATTCCCGTACTCACGACACAAATCAAACCCAGCCCCTCCCACTCATATATTTGTCCAATCTCTTTTTAAAGCCACCCAAGGTCCTAGCCTCTATCACAGTACTCGGAAGATTGTTCCACGCATCTACAACTCTGTTCGAAAACCAGTACTTGCCTATGTCCTTTCTAAATCTAAATTTATCCAATTTAAATCCGTTATTTCTCGTTCTTACTTGGTTCGATATCCTCAGTATTTTATTAATATCTCCTTTGTTTATGCCCATCATCCACTTGTACACCTCGATGATATCTCCCCTCATTCTACGTCTCTCCAGAGAGTGGAGATTCAACGCTCTAAGTCTATCTTCATACGGGAGATTTCTTATACTGTAAATCGAAGAGCAAGAAATAATATGCACAGGTAAGAAGGGAGGCTCAACGACAATACGAAAATGACATAGCAGCGAAAGTCAAGTCTGACCCGACGCTGTTGTATAATCACATCAGGAAGAAAACAACAGTGAATAACCAGGAAATTAGGCTGAGGAACGAAGGAGGGGAGTTTACAAGAAACGACTTTGAAGTTTGTGAGGAGCTCAACATGAGATTCAAAGAAGTGTTCACAGTGGAGACAGAAAGGACTCAAAAAGACGGAGAAGTGGGATACACAAACAAGTGCTGGACACAATACATACAACCGAGGAGGAGGTGAAGGGGCTGCTGGGTGAACTAGATACCTCAAAGGCGATGGGGCCGGATAACATCTCTCCATGGGTCCTAAGAGCGGGAGCAGAGTTGCTCTGTGTACCACTAACAACAATCTTCAACACATCTATCAAAAGAGGGCGACTACCTGAGGTATGGAAGATAGCAAATGTAGTTCCAATTTTTAAGAAAGGAGACAGACAGGCAGCGTTAAACTACAGACCAATGTCACTGACTTGTATAGTATGTAAAGTCATGGAAAAGATTATCAGGAGAAGAATGGTGAAACATATTGAAAAGATTGGGCTCATACATGACAATCAGCACGGCTTCAGAGATGGGAAATCCTGTGTCACAAATCTACTTGAGTTCTACGATAAGGTAACAGAAGTAAAGCAGGAGAGAGAGGAATGGGTAGAGTGCATCTTTTTGGACTGCAAGAAGGCTTTTGACACAGTACCACACAAGAGACTGGTGCAATAATTAGAGGAGCAGGCAGGAATAATAGTTAAAGTACTGCAATGGATCAGGGAATACCTGACAGGAAGGAAACAACGAGTGTTGGTACGTGACAAAGTTCAGAGTGGGCACATATGTCGAATGGGGTTCCACAAGGGTCAGTCCTAGGTCCGTTGCTGTTTCTTGTATACGTGAATGACATGATGGAAGGAATAGATTCAGAAGTGTCACTGTTCGCTGATGATGTGAAACTGATGAGGAGAATACAAGCGGACGAGGATCAGTTAAGATTACAAGGGGATCTGGACAGTCTACAAGTCTGGTCCGACAAATGGCTCCTGGAGTTTAACCCCAGTAAGTGTAAGGTCATGAAGATTGTGGAAGGACACAGAAGACCGCAGACGGCATACAGGTTAGGGAATCAAAGGCTGCAAACGTCACTTGAAGAAAAGGATCTTGGGGTGAGCAGCATATGGGCGCTTGGCAAACCTGAGATTAGCGTTTAGACATTTGAGTAAGGAGTCATTCACGACATTGTACATCGTGTACGTCAGGCCAATACTGGAGTATGCAGCACCAGTATGGAACCCTCACCTAGTCAAACAAGTCACGAAATAGGAGAAAGTGCAAAAATTTGCAACACGATTTGTCCCGTAACTGAGAGGTATATCTTATGAGAAGAGGTTAAGGAAACTCAACCAGATGACACTAGAGGACAGGAGGGACATGATAACAACGTATAAAATACTGAGAGGAATTGACAAGGTGGACAGGGCTCGAAAGTTTCAGGTATGGAATACAGGATCAAGGGGCCACAATTGGAAGCTGAAAACTCAGATGAGTCATAGGGATGTTAGGAAGTATTTCTTTAGCCTTAGAGTTGTCAGGAAGTGGAATAATCTGGAGAGTGAAGTAGTGGAAGCAAGTTCCATACATAGCTTCAATAAGAGGTATGATAAAGCTCATGGAGCAGGGAGAAAATGAATTAGTATCGACCAGTGAAGAGGCGGGGCCAGGAGATATGAATCGACCCTGCAACCACATATAGGTGAGTACACACACACACACACACACACACTACCAACCCCGCCAAATGCAAAGTCATGAAGATCGGGAAGGGCAAAGAATACCGCAGACAGAGTATAGACTAGGTGGCCAAAGACTGCAAACCTCACTCAAGGAGAAAGATCTTGGGGTGAGTATAATACCGAGCACGTCTCCGGAAGCACACATCAACCAGATAACTGGTGCAGCATATGGGCGCCTGGCAAACCTGTGAATAGCGTTCCGATACCTCAGTAAGGAATCGTTCAAGATACTGTACACTGTGTACGTCAGGCCCATACTGGAGTATGCAGCACCAGTTTGGAACCCACACCTGGTCAAGCACGTCAAGAAATTAAAGAAAGTGCAAAGGTTTGCAACAAGGTTAGTTCAGGAGCTAAGGGGAATGTCCTATGAAGAAAGGTTAAGGGAAATCGGCCTGATGACACTAGAGGACAGGAGGGTTAGGGGAGACATGATAACGACATACAAAATACTGCGTGGAATAGATAAGGTGGACAGAGACAGGATGTTCCAGAGAGGGGACACAGACACAAGGAGTCACAATTGGAAGTTGAAGACTCAGAAGAGTCAAAGGGATGTTAGGAAGTATTTCTTTAGTCATAGAGTTGTCAGGAAGTGGAATACTCTAGCAAGTGATGTAGTGGAGGCAGGAACCATACATAGCTTTAAGGCGAGGTATGATAAAGCTCATGGAGCAGGGAGAGAGAGGACCTAGTAGCGGTCAGTGAAGAGGCGGGGCCAGGAGCTGAGTCTCGACCCCTGAAACCGCAATTAGGTGAGTACACTACCACACACCACTACACACTACCACACACCACTACACACCACCACTCCCCACCACACACCACTTCACACCACCACGCACCACTACACACCACTACACACCACCACGCACCACTACACACCACTACATACCACTACACACCCAGGGACATAACCACTTACCACCACATATCACCTCACTCATTACACTCTCCCAGTATTACCACTCACCACTACACCACTATGACATTCACCACCACATACACCACCACATACACCACCACACCGCGGCACATAACTCCACAAATAATGACCTACCAAGTAGCAAAAAGTTCTTGAATATAAATATCGTCATTAAAACCAAGGGCGAGAAAGTTTGCTAATATAACATTATATTGGATAGATAACATAATTTACAGTCACCGCCCTATTGTAATAACTTTCTAGACTATACAAAAAAGAGTTACAGTGTTAAGGTCCTTTCGCGTGCTTGAAGGTCATCAAGGTAAACCTCACTGAATATGCTTTGAGAAATATATACCTATTGGCATACTGCATAAACCTGGAATTAGAATAAAATTTCAGTAAATATACAGTAAAAAATTGTAATCTCTCGGTGAATATACCTGGGAATAACTTAAACCATCACGAGGGGAAGTATACACTGAAAGTTATACATTTATCGGTATACATACCCTGTTGCTGCTACAGCCAAGCACACAACAGCGATATATACCAAGCCAAAATAATTATTGGTTAAATAGAAGTATAACATTATGTCATGTCATGGAGGTCCAACTCTGTAGTGCAACTTCTTAGTCATTTTTTCCTTCCAATATCCACAGATTCTAGACGTCTACTGATTTTATATGTTCCTTAATATACCTACTACTACTTATAACAATAATACTTATAGTAATAATAATAATAATAATAATAATAATAATAATAATAATAATAATAATAATAATAATAATAATAATAATAATAATAATAATAATAATAATAATAATAATTATTATTATTATTATTATTATTATTATTATTATTAATTATTATTGTTTTATTATTATATTTATACTACTACTACTACTACTACTAATAATAATAATAATAATAATGATAAAATGTACTCTCTAATTAAAAACACCCCTCTGACTAGCCATCACATGTCGAATAGATGAAATATAAGAGAAGGACAAAGAGCTATAGTTTGATCACAGTAGTCTTGGGTAAGAAAACAGTGACGCCCGCATGCATGGGCCCACACCCTCATAATCATTGGGTATCCTAGCACTAATCTACACCACCCGGATCAACGCTGTTTGACCCACACGGATTTTGCGCTTCTTTTTTAATATAATGAAATACTATCCAGTCTAAAATTTGGATGAAGGTCAAGGAGGTGGAGATGAAACTTAAGCAATTCCGCTAGTTAAAAACACCTATGTAACATACGTACACTCTACGACATAATTCACTGATCTCTACGTACCATTCACAAGAGTTCCCTTCCTACCATGGTTACCACACACCCTCCCTACCATGGTCACAACACACCCTCCCTACCATGGTCACCACACACCCTCCCTACCATGGTCACCACACACCCTCCCTACCATGGTCACCACACACCCTCCCTACCATGGTCACAACACACCCTCCCTACCATGGTCACAACACACCCTCCCTACCATGGTCACCACACACCCTCCCTACCATGGTCACCACACACCCTCCCTACCATGGTCACCACACACCCTCCCTACCATGGTCACCACACACTCTACCATGATCACCACACACCCTCCCTACCATGGTCACCACACACCCTCCCTACTATGGTCACAACACACTCTACCATGATCATCACAAGCCCTCCCTACCATGGTCACACACACCCTCCTTACCATGGTCACCACACACCTTCTTACCATGGTCACCACACACCCTCCCTACCATGGTCACCACACACCCTCCTTACCATGGTCACCACACACCCTCCCTACCATGGTCACCACACACCCTCCCTACTATGGTCACCACACACCCTCCCTACTATGGTCACCACACACCCTCCCTACCATGGTCACCACACACCCTCCCTACTATGGTCACCACACACTCTACCATGATCACCACACACCCTCCCTACCATGGTCACCACACACCCTACCATGGTTACCACACACCCTCCCTAACATGGTCACCACACACCCTCCCTACCATGGTCACCACACACCCTCCCTACCATGGTCACCACACACCCTCCCTACCATGGTCACCACACACCCTCCCTACCATGGTCACCACTCACCCTCCCTACAATGGTCACCACACACCCTCCCTACCATGGTCACCACACACCCTCCCTACCATGGTCACCACACACCCTCCCTACCATGGTCACCACACACTCTACCATGATCACCACACACCTCCCTACCATGATCACCACACACCTCCCTACTATGCTCACCACACACTCTATAATGATCACCACACACCCTCCCTACCATGGTCACCACACACCCTCCCTACTATTGTCACCACACACTCTACCATGATCACCACACACCCTCCCTACCATGGTCACCACTCACCCTCCCTACAATGGTTACCACACACCCTCCCTACCATGGTTACCACACACCCTCCCTACCATGGTCACCACACACCCTCCCTACCATGGTCACCACACACCCTCCCTACCATGGTCACCACGTACCCTCCCTACCATGGTCACCACACACCCTCCCTACCATGGTCACCACACACCCTCCCTACCATGGTCACCACACACCCTCCTGGTGTGTCTCACCAGCCAATGTTGATCCCTTAACTAGTGGGAAAGTGAACATGTGTGAAATTACACGTGGAAAACTTAGTAGAGAGGAAAATTCGCTGGTGTAAGAGTTAACAAGGGGCAGCTATGAAAGTAGATGGGGCAGATTTATGAGTGAGAAATGTTGGATCTGATAATAAACTGATGTTGGATGGCAAATATACTTACCTGGAGTTTACCTGGAGAGGGTTTTTGGGGTCAACGCCCCCCCTGGGCCGGTCTGAGACCAGGCCTCGTGGTGGATCATGGTCTGATCAACCAGGCTGTTACTGCTGACAGTATGTGCTGAGCTAACCTTTAATTCAAGCTCTGCTTAGAGACGTCATGTATAACTATATTTTTGCTCATCACAGTACTGTTTAACCTTATGAGAAGAACCTGCCTAGCATGGGTCAGTAGACCTGCTCGTCTTGCTTCATGTTAACGAGAGGGAGAGTTAACAAGATGGGAAGTTCACTCAATCGGATACACTTTCGTACAAGTTATATAGCGATGACTTCACTCTAGTTTTCACTCTGTTGTTTTTCCTCTAATACTCTCTCTTTACCTCTCTCTTTTACACGAGAGTTGTACAAGGTTAGATTTAGGGTTCCTAACTCTATTTACAAGCTAAGAGCTGTTACTTACATCAGCTCATTTTAAAGCTCTTTATTGTTATGATATATGCAGATAGGGAATAGAATGAAGTTGGAGCCAACCGTGTGCCAGCGATTTCATTTGGTTAATTGACTACTTCGTTGATGTCATTATGCTGTACGAACATGTTCCAGACTCGAGTCATCCTAGGAATAAATGAAGTCATGTTTTGGAGAATGGTACAGCCACATTATAGTTGCTGTTTGCTGCCCGTCTTGTTATGTAGAAGCTCACTTCTCGCTGTTCATGGAATGAAGCCAAGTGTGGTACTTTAAAAATATTGGCCTTGTACATAACAGTAAGGCCACCCACTTCCCTCCAAAGTTGAAAGCTTAGCTGAAATGACAGATCTGTTCAGGCTGGGTCCATGCGAGAGATGAGTCGTCTTGCTCTGTTCTCTATTCAGTCACGTAGTCACAGATAAGACGCGGCAGACAATCCAAGAAAGTGGGGCATATTAAGAGTGTGAGTGTACTTGTGCTTAGTATGAAATCTTGCAACCTCTACTGTCGACCAGATGAGAGATAAGTGTAAATGCTGTAAGCTTCCTAGCAGCTTTGTTTGCATGATTTGTAACGTGGTTCTTAGTACTCATTTTGGAGTCAAATTTTACCACAAGGATATCAACCTCATCCCCGGGTACGAACACTCCCACCCATTCTTACCACTGCTCCAGCATTACTATCAAAGTGCCAAGAGACTATCATTCTTACCACTGCTCCAGCATTACCATCATAGTGCCAAGAGACTATCATTCTTACCACTGCTCCACCATTACCATCATAATGCCAAGAGACTATCATTCTTACCACTGCTCCAGCATTACCATCATAGTGCCAAGAGACTATCATTCTTACCACTGTTCCAGCATTACCATCATAGTGCCAAGAGACTATCATTCTTACCACTGCTCCAGCATTACCATCATAGTGCCAAGAGACTATCATTCTTACCACTGCTCCAGCATTACCATCATAGTGCCAAGAGACTATCATTCTTACCACTGCTCCAGCATTACCATCATAGTGCCAACAGACTATCATTCTTACCACTGCTCCAGCATTACCATCATAGTGCCAAGAGACTATCATTCTTACCACTGCTCCAGCATTACCATCATAGTGCCAACAGACTATCATTCTTACCACTGCTCCAGCATTACCATCATAGTGCCAACAGACTATCATTCTTACCACTGCTCCAGCATTACCATCATAGTGCCAAGAGACTATCATTCTTACCACTGCTCCAGCATTACCATCATAGTGCCAACAGACTATCATTCTTACCACTGCTCCAGCATTACCATCATAGTGCCAACAGACTATCATTCTTACCACTGCTCCAGCATTACCATCATAGTGCCAACAGACTATCATTCTTACCACTGCTCCAGCATTACCATCATAGTGCCAACAGACTATCATTCTTACCACTGCTCCAGCATTACCATCATAGTGCCAACAGACTATCATTCTTACCACTGCTCCAGCATTACCATCATAGTGCCAACAGACTATCATTCTTACCACTGCTCCAGCATTACCATCATAGTGCCAACAGACTATCATTCTTACCACTGCTCCAGCATTACCATCATAGTGCCAACAGACTATCATTCTTACCACTGCTCCAGCATTACCATCATAGTGCCAAGAGACTATCATTCTTACCACTGCTCCAGCATTACCATCATAGTGCCAAAAGACTATCATCATTCGTGTTTTTTTTGTGAGCAAATGTAACCTTCCCTCGTTTTCCTCAGGTTGATGTAGCTATAAACTGGTAATGAAGGGCATTTCTTCTCTTGGATAATTAAATGTCAAAGTACAGTCGTCTACATTGCATGGGATTCTGGGATGAGTTGAAGATGGTCAGTTAAGTACACATTCCTTAACAATGGTCCATACACACTTCCCTGTGGAACACTAATAGAGTGTCTTGTTGATTATGTCCTGTTGAGAACTACGAGTAGAGAACTACCTTAAATGATGAGTAGGCATAGTGCAGAGCCGGCAACTCCTAGTGCTTGCAGTTTTGCCAAGAGTCCCTGGTGCCATACTCGGTTGAAAGCACCAGCAATGTCCAGTGCTACTACACAGCTGACCTTTGATTCATCCAGTGACTGGTGCCACATAGTGAAGAGGTTTAACAGTAGACCAGCAGCAGAGTGACCTTTTCGGTCTCAAAGATTAGACTGGTAGTCGAGAAACGTTGTCATTTGCCGTGAGATCATTGTCTCGTGACTCTTGCCAGTAACTGACAGGAGTGACACTGGTCGGTAGTTGCTGATTACTGCTCTGCTCTTCTTATTGTGAACAGGACCTGCATTTGCTCCATTCTACAGAGAAGTCCATTTACCCTGTGCTAGGCAGTGTTCATAGATGCGAGTTAGAGGTGCACATCTACTCATCAATCCTGGGCTCACCTTATCTGTGCCCACAACCTTTTCTTGCACCAGCTGAATCAGGAACTTGTATCTTGGCAGCAGTTTTTCGGCAAAGAGGTCAGCTTTCTCCTGACTGCTAGCAGAGAAGGTCCCATCCTACCGCTGTAGAGGCGGAGTAATTTCATCTCTCTCTCCCTCTTTCTCTTTCTCTCTTGCATGTTAAGCAAGTTGAAAGTTCATTTGTGAACTCCTTTTATGTTACATTTCTTTTCCTTTAGATCTACTTTCCATTTAACTAGATAAAACTTGATATTCTCTTATTTCCCAGGCGCACTAGAACCTTAATGGTTTAGTGATTGCCCAGGTACATAATAATGTTACTAACACGACGATTGGCTGCTTTGCGTTGCATTATTTGGCTAATAAGTAAGCTTGATTTCAAGCAGAGATGTTAAATGGCTATTTGGGAGAGCTTGGATTTAGCAGGACTTTCTGCTGATCCGCAGCAGTGATTGGTTGAGTTAACAGGGCTTGCTCAACCAATGAGGCACCTGCAAGCAGTTGCAAGTTGCTGATTTGTTTTTCCTGTCTGCTTAAAGAATCTGCTGTACTGTGATTGGCTGTTCTGGGCTAGTTAATCACATAGGCAAAGAGGAGCTTTGTATATTATATAAGGCAGGGGAAGGCAGTGCAAAGGACCAATGGAGTAGCAGCAACAACAACACACACACAGCAAGAGGCATTCTTGAGCCTCCCCAGCGCTCGGGCCTCGGCCCGAAGCTGGGTTGTGACTCGAAAAGGATCCTGTAGTGCTTGCTGCCTTTGCACCTCCTGACATCGTCTGCTGCTATGCAGATGCCACACCCTTCGAGCCCAGTGTTTGTGGCAGCACAAGGTTCCCCCGCCCAGTGGGGGCGGGAAATGGGGCTAGGCCTGGGGACAGCTGGTCCCAGAAGACGAGGAGGTACTTGTACCTCCTCCCATGGCAGACATTGGTCTGAGACACTTCTGAGAAAGGGAGCCAACGCCGGGCCACTTCTTAGATAAGTCCCGGGCAAGGGGATTACACCGGCGAACCTACAAAGAAGAAGAGCAGTGATTCAAGCATGATGGTAGTGTTCAGCCTCATTTTTTGTCAGGGATGATGTGGTAACAAGAGATGAGGAATCCATCGTTGACAGCAATACATGCTATGATGATGTCCACAAAGCGTAGGTTTAGCATTTAGGAGACAGTGTGGATTTTCATTATTTCTTCTATCTTAGCCCAGTTCCTGAACTGACTTGCCGAGGTCGTCAGGAGATTGACTGGCGAGCCTCGTGAAGAAGGCTGACTTCTTCGCCCGAAGTATGGGTGAGGTGGCAACATCAAAATGGTTTCGATTTTTATATGGCCCTTATTATTTATATTTTTGTATTATTATTATTATTATTATTATTATTATTATTATTATTATTATTATTATTATTATTATTATTATTATTATTATTATTATTATTATTGAGGGTCTGGATGGCGGTGAAGGTTACAAGCTTGTCATCAACGACGGCGTCCTTGATGGTGATCAGGTTACTGAGACGGTCACCCAAAGTGTCCTTTAGTAAGGAATTCAGTGCCTGCTTCGTGTGGACAAGTGTCCCCACGAAGTGGACGAATGCGAACATAGTGCGCCTACATCCTGTGATGGACCTAATATGCCTACACCCACTCCACCAAGGACTGCTCTTTCAGAAGTTCAGCCACGCTCATACTGAATGCCCTCAGACCGATCAACCTACAGTAAGTGCTTATACTGTAACAAGATTATCCGTATAAACTTACAAATTCCCAGAATAAATTTTAGGACACAAATGGACCAACATACACTGCCATCACACAATCATAAGATACTAGAAGCAGCCCAACAACCAGCCTTTCCCATCATCACTATCATGTACTCATCATCTATCTTTCAGGACGACATCACCAAAAAACCTTACTTGTTTTGTGTTTGCCCACCTAACTTCAAGCTTAACAGCCTCTTAGAAATAAGGGTCCCCTGAAGTTGAATGTACAAGAACGTTCAGGATCAAACAGCGATCCCCCTCTCAGCGCCTATAAATACCAATGTACTCATTCCTTAAGCAACCAATCCAACTACCACCCCTGCCATCTCTGTACCCACTACTAGTCCTGCAATCCCAGGACTACATAAAGCCACACACAATAATGACACCTCAGTCCCAGAAACTGAAGCCGCCGTCTGTGTCACCGAAGCTGCTGAAGCCTTCTCCAGCCGTTACCCAGGAGTGAAAGGAGTTAAATCAGCCGTCATCGCTAGCCTAGAAAACATGAAATTGACGATCACGTCCCCGGCCTTGAATGTAGAAATCTCTGCTTCTACAACATACCCCGGCCTTGAATGTAGAAATCTCTGCTTCTACAACATACCCCGGCCTTGAATGTAGAAATCTCTGCTTCTACAACATACCCCGGCCTTGAATGTAGAAATCTCTGCTTCTACAACATACCCCGGCCTTGAATGTAGAAATCTCTGCTTCTACAACATACCCCGGCCTTGAATGTAGAAATCTCTGCTTCTACAACATACCCCGGCCTTGAATGTAGAAATCTCTGCTTCTACAACATACCCCGGCCTTGAATGTAGAAATCTCTGCTTCTACAACATACCCCGGCCTTGAATGTAGAAATCTCTGCTTCTACAACATACCCCGGCCTTGAATGGAGAAATCTCTGCTTCTACAACATACCTTGAAGTAGTAGTGCCATGTACTCCAGGGAACAATATACAAGATTATGCAACAGTAGAGTAATATTAATCTGTGGCCTTCCCTTCATGTTTTCAATTAATCAAGTTCTTGATTTCATTAAGACACATCAATGAGAACATTCTTCCAGGCTCATACCAGCTACCCAAGGAAGCCTTCATAAATCTACCACAAGTTTTGAGATCAACATTGCACTGCCTGCCGCAACCCTCTCCGAGCTTCACCTGTTGCATATCATCACCTGCTACATAGTGCTGTGCTGCCCTCGCCTGTCTCTCAAGCAATGCACCATCAACAACACCACCGTACATCACCACCGGCTGTACACCATAAACCTCGTTGATTCCACTTCATCAATTCAAAAGACAACGTTAACCACATTGCTTCGATCATGAGCATTCTCCAGCCCCTGGATACCTAGGATAGGTACCAAGGTACCAAGCCACGTTAGTGTAGGTGGGAGTGAGACAACATATGAAGCAGACAGGATAGCCGCAAGCGACCACAGGTTTGGCTCAATTAACGTTGCAGTTAGCCGTCGCAAGACAAAGCTGCTAGTTGCTAGGACGGGGAGACTAGAAGGTTAGGTTAGGTAAGACTCTTCAGGTAACACAACAAATGTTCTCCCATAATTTGTCTTCATAGAAACTTTCCCCATGCTCGTCACTCACCTCGGATGCTCACACTAGTAAAACTGTCACCCATTTGACTGTCTTAGCAATAGCTAAATACTATGTGTTTTTAAGTGGATAGCTGCACCATTCCAAGGTTTTCTGGGAAGAAATCTTACTGTGAATGTCAAAAATGTGTTTTGATTGTCAAGAAACAAACCATTTTTTTTATATGCATCAAGCAGCTTCTGGACTCCATCTTTATATGCGACAGTCTTGTGGTTTCCTAAAAAGTTCCTGTATATGCATTTGAAAGCCCGAAATTATTTCAGTTGTAAGACGTGGAAGCTTTCTTCTCTAATTTGTAGCCCAATAATGGTTGCCTCCTTCCACTCAACAGCAGTGATGTTCGCCAATTTCTTGATGAAGTTCTGAGATCCTCTGGAATTTCTTGTACCTGTCGCTTCCACTAAAGATTTTTAAGACATATCATGAATGTTATGCTGCTGTGATTTAGTAATAGTCATAAGTAACATAATATGTCGGGATTATTTTTACACTTTCGAGGCAAGATGATAAATAGGTATACTTAAATTTCTTTAAATTACCTTAAAAACAATTAAAAATTATTGAAACTTATATGTATTAAAATATACATTTGGCAAAAAATCATAAAAATTATAAAGAATAAAATAGTTTCATGAATCTGTAACACATTTCATATTACTCCGAAATTTCATATTACTTTTAATTATATCTTTTCACATTGTAGTTAAACAGGAGTTTTCAGGACGTTGGTTCCAAATCTGAAAGGTTATTGCTTAAATTAGTTTCAATTAAGGCGTGTTATTTAGCTCAATTATAATTTTATCTGAATAAACTTTCTTACTGGCTAGTGCCATTAGTGACAGTGCCATTAGTGACAGTGCCATTAGTGACAGTGTAATGAGAAACTCCAACAGCAATTCAGTGATAATTAGTGACAATATAATAATAATATTTTTATTTACTACAAGTACATGTACATGGTATACAGGCCTACCTGACATCAATGACATACTACTATATAGAAAGCCCCTTGTTATGAAAAGCATTTCGGGCAAATTAGGTCAATTTTGTTACAGGATGCGACACACACCAATCGACTAACACCCAGGTACCCATTTTACTGATGGGTACAAGGGACAGCAGGTGTCTTATGGGAACACGTCGAAATGTTTTCCAGCCGTACCGGGGGATCGATCCCTGGACCTCAGTGCGTGAGCAGTGCTCTAGCTATCGAGCTACTGGACACGGTGAGATACTGCAACCAATTTAAAGTGATAATTTTTGATAGTGTCTTGAGAAACTGCTACCGTAATATAAAGATAACTTTTAACAGTTTAGTGAGAAACTCCAGTCGTAATGCATTGATAGTGAGAGTTAGTGGGATATTATGAGTGCTCGTGGCTCACTTGATATCGTCCTCAGCTCTCAACCCAGGGACCTGGGATGCCTCCCCAGCACGAGTGAGACGTTGTGCATGTTTCCTTACACCTGCTGCCTCTGTTCACCTAGCAGTAAGTAGGTACTCGGGTGCTAGTCGACCGTTCTGGGTTGCATTCTGGGAGACAAGTTTAGACCCCAATGGAACAAGACCGACTGTCCACAGTGACGCTCGGCTTTTATTGAGTTATCCTGTAAGAAAATCTTATCTTACATTGTGAAAGAAATACCGTGATAACTAAAGATATTTGGATCAGTGCACGATATAAGGGACTCTCCCCGTGCTGCAAGACCCCAGTCACTTCTACGTCGATGCTCGCGACTGGACTAGCACAGTGTTTGTAATGCAGCGAGATATCAGCACAGAGGAGCTGAAGTCAATCAAAAGAGTCAATCATAAGTCGTCATGAGAAAATTAATATCACAGGTGCTGATCCACTATGAGGCGGCCTAGTCACAGACTAGGCCGTGGGGGCGTTGACCCCCGGAACCCTCTCCAGGTATACTCCAGGTATACAGTTCCTTCAGTAAAAATGGCAAAGTAGGACATACACAGCCCGAATCTGATTCAAAGTTTTCATTAAGAAACTCCAGCCTTGAAGTTTAACTGAAGAGGAATTCTTATTAACTCAGAGAGGGAAATATCCTGAAAATAAGAAAGTTTATCCTCATTAAATATAAAACCCCTAAAAACGTGAATTTTTTCCATTTCAAATTCTCTACAATCTTATAAGGAAAAAAAACACGATTTCTATATTTTTAGAATGTTCAGTTTAATAAAATTGCTTTAAAACTAACAAATTGGCAACCACACGGCCCAAAACCAATACAAAATTACTTTTAAATTACACTAGCATTTAGGGTTTGAGACCGACCACAAGAAGCATTTTCTAGTTGTTATAATGGAAACTATTTAATAAAAGTGGCAGATTGAAATTTACACAGCTCAAAATGAATGCCAAGCTTTCTCTTAATAAAGCTCACCAACAATGAAAGTTTGAAGCCAATCAGGAAAGACATTCTCCAGTAAATGACCTGATTCCAAGATCTATAACAATTTCTGAAAACTTTCCAGTTTGTACCTTCTCAGACTCTACTTATGTGGTATCATCCTTATTATAAAATACATCAACAGTAATATTATAAAGCCAATCAGAAAAACTATTCTTTAGTTACTGAATATAAATGAATATCACTATTCAGTAAAATTGGCAAAGTGGGACTTCAATCACCCACTAACAGTGGAAACCTTGCGGTCAGGAAACCACACCAGTGGCTAAAATTTGAAGTCGATCAAGTGAGTCATTTTCCATTTATGGCACTGATTACAACGAGTCCAAGAGTTTTTAACAGTTTTTCTATATTGACCAAATTTTGCGTGCACACATAAGATGCATCAGCCACTAAATACTGAAGCCGTTCAGAAGCAGTAAATTTAAATTAATTTACCACAAAATGAGTAGATATGCTCTTAAACACTTGAATTTCATTCTCTGTCGTCACTGAATTAGGAGGCAGCTTTGATGCTACGCTGCTGACGGTTTTGGCAGTTAACAGAGTCAACACACCAGTTGCTCCAAGAATTTGTTCCTAGTTACTGTACACAAGTGTTAAAACTCTGAAGCGAAATAAGCACGAAAAGTTGAAGAAGAAAAAAAGAAAATTCAGGCAACTACTTGTAACTGTAATTATAGTACAGTGACGCCTAGTGACAGTTTCATGAGTTGTGACAGTGACGCCTAGTGACAGTTTCATGAGTTGTGACAGTGACGCCTAGTGACAGTTTCATGAGTTGTGACAGTGACCCCTAGTGACAGTTTCATGAGTTGTGACAGTGACGCCTAGTGACAGTTTCATGAGTTGTGACAGTGACGCCTAGTGACAGTTTCATGAGTTGTGACAGTGACGCCTAGTGACAGTTTCATGAGTTGTGACAGTGACCCCTAGTGACAGTTTCACGAGTTGTGACAGTGACGCCTAGTGACAGTTTCATGAGTTGTGACAGTGAAACAATGGTTATCAGCAGGTGATGCAGAAAAACCTACATAGTGATACATCTTGAGTGATTACAAGAGTGATAACCTGTGGTGTCGTACAATCAGGATACAAAGTAGGAAAACTAGTTAAGGACGGCGCCAGAATTTCAATACTGAGAGACTGTGTGAATGAATGGTTCAGAGAACCGACGAGTTGGTAAATTAGACACATATGCAACACTTGGGTATCTTTATTGAGGAAACGTTTCGCCACACAGTGGCTTCATCAGTTGTCAGTCCCTCAATCTTGAGTCGATGTTGTCAGTCCATCAATCTTGAATAGAATAACAGCATATGAGCAGAGGAAGCTTATATACTGTAGACAGGAGAGGTGCAGCAGTTGTAGGAGGTGTCACATTTCTTCGCTTGCCTATTCCTTGGGCACGACCTACTTCCACATTGAACAAATGTGACACCTCCTACAACTGCTGCACCTCTCCTGTCTACAGTATATAAGCTTCCTCTGCTCATATGCTGTTATTCTATTCAAGATTGATGGACTGACAACATCGACTCAAGATTGAGGGACTGACAACCTCACACTCCTCCTGTTCTTCACGATTCTCCTTTGTATGGACTGATGAAGCCACTGTGTGGCGAAACGTTTCCTCAATAAAGATACCCAAGTGTTGCATATGTGTCTAATTTACCAACTGAGAGACTGTAGGGTCTTGTGGTGGGTATCTGGTTGAAAGGCTGGGTAAGAGACTTGCTATCAAGTAGAGTTAATGTTATAACTCTCTGCGCCGCCACTGCTGTTAGTGTCCCAGTTGGAAAGGATTCAGCGATGTATAGTGATATCTCTCGGTCATACAGTAAAGCTGTTACTAGGCATTTTTAATTGTGTTTATTTGAGTCTGTCATCCCTTGAGTTCACAACACACCTACATACCAAAGAGGTGATTAGTAGTTATAAAATAATAAGTAGTGTGAAGAAAAAGCAGGTAATTCCCTTTTCTTAAGTTGTTTTTTCCAGAATTCACGAGTTTTCTAGCACCTTTAACCACAATTGGCAGGCCATCTGTGGGGCAGATTTATAGGTACAGGTGTCTCCTATATTTTTTGGAATGGGTTTAAGTGTCGTCTCCTGGTAACATTACCTGGTGTTTGGCTAGAGTGAGGGAAGACACTTCACCCTCATCTTCCTAGTGACAAGGTAAGGGTAATCTAACCACAAACTGGTTCTGCTGTTTGAACTGCTTAATCGAACTCTCTCTTTTTACTTATCGTTCTCAGCTATAATTACCAGTAGGGACTCAGGTCAAGAATAACTACGAAAGTTGCCATCAGCTACTTTCATATTTTTAGTTGACCATCTGGTAACCTGTGTATTGTTTTGCCAACTCTAACTGAGGTCTGATCAGCCTCGGACGTCGCTGTGGCTTGGAGCATGTTAGGGACTGCCCGACTCAGCAACATCCACTTACTCCTTCCTCTGAACTCCGCATTAAGCGTGTGATTGTGCTGGTGATCTCTTGGAAGCTGTCAACCATCAGTGCATTATCAAGATGTTACCGTTACACCACCATTGTCACCATACATGCAGAGCCGGAGCTGTCTTTAACAGCCTTCACCATTTACACTTCTTCTTACAGGCAAGCCTGCCTACACCATCTACGCTTCTTCTTACAGGCAAGCCTGCCTACACTATATACGCTTCTTCTTACAGGCAAGCCTGCCTACACCATCTACGCTTCTTCTTACAGGCAAGCCTGCCTACACCATCTACGCTTCTTCTTACAGGCAAGCCTGCCTACACTATATACGCTTCTTCTTACAGGCAAGCCTGCCTACACTATATACGCTTCTTCTTACAGGCAAGCCTGCCTACACTATATACGCTTCTTCTTACAGGCAAGCCTGCCTACACTATATACGCTCCTTCTTACAGGCAAGCCTGCCTACACTATATACGCTCCTTCTTACAGGCAAGCCTGCCTACACTATATACGCTTCTTCTTACAGGCAAGCCTGCCTACACTATATACGCTTCTTCTTACAGGCAAGCCTGCCTACACTATATACGCTTCTTCTTACAGGCAAGCCTGCCTACACTATATACGCTTCTTCTTACAGGCAAGCCTGCCTACACTATATACGCTTCTTCTTACAGGCAAGCCTGCCTACACTATATACGCTTCTTCTTACAGGCAAGCCTGCCTACACCATCTACATCTATTACAGGCCAGCCAGCCTACACCATCTACATCTATTACAGGCCAGCCAGCCTACACCATCTACGTCTATTACTGGCCAGCCTGCCTACACCATCTACATCTATTACAGGCCAGCCTGCCTACACCATCTACATCTATTACAGGCCAGCCAGCCTACACCATCTACGTCTATTACTGGCCAGCCTGCCTACACCATCTACATCTATTACAGGCCAGCCTGCCTACACCATCTACATCTATTACAGGCCAGCCAGCCTACACCATCTACGTCTATTACAGGCAAGCCTGCCTACACCATCTACATCTATTACAGGCCAGCCAGCCTACACCATCTACATCTATTACAGGCCAGCCAGCCTACACCATCTACGTCTATTACAGGCAAGCCTGCCTACACCATCAACATCTATTACAGCCCAGCCTGCCTACACCATCTACATCTATTACAGGCCAGCCAGCCTACACCATCTACGTCTATTACTGGCCAGCCTGCCTACACCATCTACATCTATTACAGGCCAGCCTGCCTACACCATCTACATCTATTACAGGCCAGCCAGCCTACACCATCTACGTCTATTACTGGCCAGCCTGCCTACACCATCTACATCTATTACAGGCCAGCCAGCCTACACCATCTACGTCTATTACAGCCCAGCCTGCCTACACCACCTACGTCTATTACAGGCCAGCCTGCCTACACCACCTACGTCTATTACAGGCCAGCCTGCCTACACCATCTACGTCTATTACAGGCCAGCCTGCCTACACCACCTACGTCTATTACAGGCCAGCCTGCCTACACCACCTACGTCTATTACAGGCCAGCCTGCCTACACCACCTACGTCTATTACAGCCCAGCCAGCCTACACCACCTACGTCTATTACAGGCCAGCCAGCCTACACCACCTACGTCTATTACAGGCCAGCCAGCCTACACCACCTACGTCTATTACAGGCCAGCCTGCCTACACCATCTACGTCTATTACAGGCCAGCCTGCCTACACCATCTACGTATATTAATTGCCAGCCTGCCTACACCACCTACGTCTATTACAGGCCAGCCAGCCTACACCACCTACATCTATTACAGGCCAGCCTGCCTACACCATCTACGTCTATTACAGGCCAGCCTGCCTACACCATCTACGTCTATTACAGGCCAGCCTGCCTACACCATCTACGTCTATTACAGGCCAGCCAGCCAACACCACCTACGTCTATTACAGGCCAGCCAGCCTACACCACCTACGTCTATTACAGGCCAGCCTGCCTACACCATCTACGTCTATTACAGGCCAGCCTGCCTACACCATCTACGTCTATTACAGGCCAGCCTGCCTACACCACCTACGTCTATTACAGGCCAGCCTGCCTACACCACCTACGTCTATTACAGGCCAGCCTGCCTACACCACCTACGTCTATTTCTTTTAGTTTTATTTTATTATTTATAACATGTTTTCCATTTATATTTTTCTTAACCTCATTTTCATTAAATTACTTTTATAATTTCCATCTTACAAATTTCTTTAGTAAGTATCAAGTTTTTTCCGTATGATCTTGTTTTTGTTGTTGATAAATCTACACGAAACTCGGGTTGATAAATCTACACGAAACTCAGGTTGATAAATCTACACGAAACTCAGGTTGATAAATCTACACAAAACTCGGGTTGATAAATCTACACAAAACTCGGGTTGATAAATCTACACAAAACTCGGGTGGATAAAAACACGTGAAAGGGTTAAAAGAAAAAAATGGGTGTCTTTTAAATTAAAAAAACTCATCAAACATTGCAAACTGTGAGGTCACCACCCGTGTGGGTGACCACTTCTGTGAGGTCACCACCCGTGTGGGTGACCAAGAGGCAGCGGATGTCTCCTGCCTTCCGTAGACATTGAATTACTATGTAGACGTAAGGCGGACACATATAAACTTATTTTAATGGCAGAATAAGGGAGAAAAATGTAAGTGTTATTAGTTCAAACTTTTAACTTGTTGCTTCACCACTCATGGTTCATAACTTGTTGCTTCACCACCACTCATGGTTCATAACTTGTTGCTTCACCACCACTCATGGTTCATAACTTGTTGCTTCACCACCACTCATGGTTCATAACTTGTTGCTTCACCACCACTCATGGTTCATAACTTGTTGCTTCACCACCACTCATGGTTCATAATTTGTTGCTTCACCACCACTCACGGTTCATAACTTGTTGCTTCACCACCACTCATGGTTCATAACTTGTTGCTTCACTACCACTCATGGTTCATAACTTGTTGCTTCACCACCACTCATGGTTCATAACTTGTTGCTTCACCACCACTCACGGTTCATAACTTGTTGCTTCACTACCACTCATGGTTCATAACTTGTTGCTTCACCACCACTCATGGTTCATAACTTGTTGCTTCACCACCACTCATGGTTCATAACTTGTTGCTTCACCACTCATGGTTCATAACTTGTTTCTTCAACACTCATGGTTCATAACTTGTTGCTTCACCACCACTCATGGTTCATAACTTGTTGCTTCACCACCACTCATGGTTCATAACTTGTTGCTTCACCACCACTCATGGTTCATAACTTGTTGCTTCACCACTCATGGTTCATAACTTGTTGCTTCACCACCACTCATGGTTCATAACTTGTTGCTTCACCACCACTCATGGTTCATAACTTGTTGCTTCACCACCACTCATGGTTCATAACTTGTTGCTTCACCACCACTCATGGTTCATAACTTGTTGCTTCACCACTCATGGTTCATAACTTGTTGCTTCACCACTCATGGTTCATAACTTGTTGCTTCACCACCACTCATGGTTCATAACTTGTTGCTTCACCACCACTCATGGTTCATAACTTGTTGCTTCACCACCACTCATGGTTCATAACTTGTTGCTTCACCACCACTCATGGTTCATAACTTGTTGCTTCACCACCACTCATGGTTCATAACTTGTTGCTTCACCACCACTCATGGTTCATAACTTGTTGCTTCACCACCACTCATGGTTCATAACTTGTTGCTTCACCACCACTCATGGTTCATAATTTGTTGCTTCACCACCACTCATGGTTCATAACTTGTTGCTTCACCACCACTCATGGTTCATAACTTGTTGCTTCACCACCACTCATGGTTCATAACTTGTTGCTTCACCACCACTCATGGTTCATAACTTGTTGCTTCACCACCACTCATGGTTCATAACTTGTTGCTTCACCACCACTCACGGTTCATAACTTGTTGCTTCACCACCACTCACGGTTCATAACTTGTTGCTTCACCACCACTCACGGTTCATAACTTGTTGCTTCACCACCACTCACGGTTCATAACTTGTTGCTTCACCACCACTCACGGTTCATAACTTGTTGCTTCACCACCACTCATGGTTCATAACTTGTTGCTTCACCACCACTCATGGTTCATAACTTGTTGCTTCACCACCACTCATGGTTCATAACTTGTTGCTTCACCACCACTCATGGTTCATAACTTGTTGCTTCACCACCACTCACGGTTCATAACTTGTTGCTTCACCACCACTCACGGTTCATAACTTGTTGCTTCACCACCACTCACGGTTCATAACTTGTTGCTTCACCACCACTCATGGTTCATAACTTGTTGCTTCACCACCACTCATGGTTCATAACTTGTTGCTTCACCACCACTCATGGTTCATAACTTGTTGCTTCACCACCACTCACGGTTCATAACTTGTTGCTTCACCACCACTCACGGTTCATAACTTGTTGCTTCACCACCACTCACGGTTCATAACTTGTTGCTTCACTACCACTCACGGTTCATAACTTGTTGCTTCACCACCACTCATGGTTCATAACTTGTTGCTTCACCACCACTCATGGTTCATAACTTGTTGCTTCACCACCACTCATGGTTCATAACTTGTTGCTTCACCACCACTCATGGTTCATAACTTGTTGCTTCACCACTCATGGTTCATAACTTGTTGCTTCACCACTCATGGTTCAGAGCTCACGAAATATTTTTTTTACTTTTCATAACTTTTACATACAACAAATGCGGATTAAAACACTTGAAGGTTCTGCCAGTAATCAAATTACCAACAGTGTGATTGATCAAGTTGCTAACTTGGAAGATTATTGTTTGAAGGGTCTGCTGGGAGATAATTCTTCAACTTCCCACAGGTAAATCACTGGGAAATCCATCCATGGCGCTACTTTCCCCACTTTTAACCTGTTTACATCATCACTTCGAATTGCAGATTGAGACACATATGCAACATATGGGAATCTTTATTAAGGAAACTTTTCGCCACACAGTGGCTTCATCAGTCCAATACAAAGCAGAAAGGTGTAAGGAGAGGAGGAGTTTGAGGTTATCAGTCCCTCGGCCTGGAGTCGATGTGTTCAGTCCATCAATCTTGTAGAAAGTACAGCATAGGGCGTAGAAGTGGCTTATATACTCGTCGGTTTTCAAAACCATTTATCACATCTGTCAGACACTGCAACATCATGGGATCTTGATACAAGAAATTCTTCAACACTTGTCCAACCTTTGGACGAAGACCTACTTACACTAGTGGATGGTACCACTGTGACTCCGCCTCCTCCTCCTTTGCCTCACCTGACTACAGTATATAAGCCACTTCTACGGCCCTATGCTGTACGACTCCAGGCCGAGGGACTGATTACCTCAAACTCCTCCTCTCCTTACACCTTTCTGCTTTGTATTGGACTGATGAAGCCACTGTGTGGCGAAACGTTTCCTTAATAAAGATTCCCATATGTTGCATAAGTGTCTCAATCTTCAACTCGTCGGTTTTCAAAACCATTTATCACAGCATCACTTCCTTAATACACAGCTTCTTTACTTTTTTCAAAATGTTTCATTTGGCTCTGTCCGAAAATTGAAATTTTTAATCACATCTTTAACTTAGTCAGCCTCGACTCTTTACCCAGAATCTAACTATTTTTTCCACTTAACAGACAAGTTCATTTATTCCCTCGAATTTCTTGCTCTCGTTCTTACATTTTCTCAAAATTTGCTACTAATTTCTGATCAATGCTCTCAACTGCTGTTTCAAATCCATTCACGACATTTTTAATGCCTTTTCTCTGTGGTCTTCAGCTCTTACATAAATTTTCACCGTAAAATCCTTTTATATGAATTTTTGGTAGGGTATGTAAAAGAAGGAAATTAAAAGTGAATATAGGAAAGAGTAAGGTGATGAGGATAACAAAAAAATTTGGTAAGGGAAGATTGGATATCACATTGGAGAGAGAGAGTATGGAGGAGGTGAATGTGTTCAGATATTTGGGAGTGGATGTGTCAGCAGATGGGTCTATGAAGGATGAGGTGAATCATAGAATTAACGAGGGGAAAAAGGTGAGTGGTGCACTGAGCAGCTTGTGGAGACAGAGAACTTTATCCATGAAAGCAAAGAGGGGAATGTATGAGAGTATAGTTATACCAACACTCTTGTATGGGTGTGAGACATGGGTTGTGAATGTTGCAACAAGGAGAAGGCTGGAGGTAGTGGAGATGTCATGTCTGAGGGCAATGTGTGGTGTGAATATAATACAGAGAATCCGTAGTTTGGAGATTAGGAGGAGGTGTGGGATTACCAAAACTTTTAACCAGAGGGCTGTGGAGGGGTTATTAAGATGGTTTGGACATGTAGAGAGGCTGGAACGAAATATAATGACTTCGAGAGTGTATAAATCTGAAGTGGAGGGCAGCCGTGGTAGTGGTCGGCCTAGGAAAGGTTGGAGGTAGGGGGTAAAGGAGGTTTTGTGTGCGAGGGGCTTGGACTTCCAGCAAGCATGCGTGAGCATGTTAGATAGGAGCAAATGGAGACAAATTGTTTTTAGGACTTGACGTGCTGTTGGAGTGTAGGCAAGGTAACATTTATGAAGGGATTCAGGGAAACCGGCAGGCCGGACTTGATTCCTGGAGATGGGAAGTACAGTGTCTGCACTCTGAAGGAGGGGTGTTAATGATGCAGTTTTGTAGCTGTATGTAAGCACGCCTCTGGCAAGACAGTGGTGGAGTGATGGAGTGAATGATGAAAGTTTTAGTTTATCGGACCACCCTGCCTTGGTGGGAGACGGCCGATGTGTTAAAAAAAAATCCCTTGAAAATTTTTTGGCCCTCGCCAAAAGTGCCCACTCTCGTTTACTATGAATCACTGCTGCACCCATATAATGTATGAATGGATCCTGCCTCCACTACATCACTCCTCAGATTATTCCACTTCCTGACCACTCTGTGACTGAAGAAATACTTCCTAACATCCCTGTGATTCATCTGAGTCTTCAGCTTCCAACTATGACCCCTTGTTGCTGAGTCCCAGCTCTGGAATATCATTTCTCTGTCCACCTTGTCGATTCCTCTCAGTATTTTATATGTCGTTATTATATCCTCCCTATCTCTCCTGTCCTCCTGTGTCGTCAGGTCTATTTCCCTTAACCCCTCCTCGTACGACATGCCCCTTAGCTCCGGGACTAGTCTTCTTGCAAACCTTTGCACTTTCTCTAGTTTCCTTACGTGCTTGGCTAGGTGAGGGTTCCAAACTGGTGCTGCATACTCCAATATGGGCCTAACGTACACGGTGTACAGGGTCCTGAACGATTCCTTATTAAGATGTCAGAATGCTGTTCTAAGGTTTGCTAGGCGCTTGTATGTTGCAGCAGTTATTTGGTTGATGTGCACCTCAGGAGATGTGCGCGGTGTTATACTCGCCCCAAGATCATTTTCCTTGAGTGAGGTTTGTAGTATCTGGCCCCCTAGACTGTACTCCGTCTGCGGTCTTCTTTGCCCTTCACCAGACTTTGCACTTAGTGGGGTGAATCTCCAGAAGCCAGTTGCTGGACCAGGCCTGCAACCTGTCCAGATCCCTTTGTAGTACTGCCTGGTCCTCGTCCGATTGAATTCTCATCAACTTCACTTCATCTGCAATCAAGGACACTGCGTCTAGTCCTTCCGTCATGTCGTTCACAAATACCAGAAACAGCACCGGTCCTAGGACTGACCCCTGTGGAACACCGCTCGTCACAGGTGCCCACTCTGACACATCGCAAAGAACCATGACTCACTGTTGTCTTCCTGACAGGTATTCCCTGATCCATTGGAGTGTGTTCCCTGTTATCCCTGCCTGTTCCTCCAGCTTTTGCATTAATCTCTTGTGTGGAACTGTGTCAAACGCCTTCTTACAGTCCAAGAAAATGCAATCTACCCACCCCTCTCTCTCTTGTCTTACTGCTGTCACCCTGTCATAGAACGCCAGTAGGTTTGTGACACAGGATTTCCCGTCCCTGAAACCGTGTTGGCCGTCGTTGATAAGCTCATTCCTTTCTAGGTGTTCCACCACTCTTCTCCTGATAATCTTCTCCATGACTTTGCATACTATACATGTCAGTGACACTGGTCTGTAATTTAGTGCTTCGTGTCTGTTTCCTTTTTTAAAAATTGGGACTACATTTGTTGTCTTCCATACCTCAGGTAGTCTCCCTGTTTCGATAGATGTGTTGAATATTGTTGTTAGTGGTACACATAGCGCCTCTGCTTCCTCTCTCAAGACCCATGGAGAGATGATGACCGGCCACATCGCCTTTGAGGTATCTAGCTCACTCAGCAGCCTCTTCACTTCTTCCTCGGTTGTATGTATTGTATCCAGTACTTGGTGTACCTCACCTCTCCGTCTTTCTGGAGTCCCTTCTGTCTCCTCTGTGAACACTTCTTTGAATCTCATGTTGAGTTCCTCACATACTTTGCGGTCGTTTCTTGTGATCTCTCCTCCTTCCTTCCTTAGCCTGATCACCTGGTCCTTGACTGTTGTTTTCCTCCTGATGTGGCTGTACAACAGCTTTGGGTCAGATTTGGCTTTCGCTGCTATGTCATTTTCATATTGTCGTTGGGCCTCCCTTCTTACCTGTGCATATTCATTTCTGGCTCTACGACTGCTCTCCTTATTCTCCTGGGTCCTTTGCCTTATATACTTCTTTCGTTCCATAGCACACTTGGTCTTGGCCTCCCTGCACCTTTGGGTGAACCACGGGCTCATCCTGCCTTTTTCATTATTCCTGTTACCCTTGGGTACAAACCTCTCCTCATCTTCCTTGCATATTGTTGTCACACATTTCATCATCTCGTTTACTGACTTCCCTGCCAGTTCTCTGTCCCACTGTACCCCGTTCAGGAAGTTCTTCATGCCCACGTAGTCCCCTTTCTTGTAGTTTGGCTTCATTCGTCCAGCCCTTCCTGCTTCCCCATCCCCTTGTAACTCTACTGTGTATTCGAAGCTTAAAACTACATGATCACTGGACCAAAGGGGTCTTTCATATGTGATGTCCTCAATATCTTCACTACTCAAGGTGAATATTAGGTCCAGTCTCGCTGGTTCATCCTCTTCTCTCTCTCTCTGGTAGTGTCCCTTACGTGTTGGTACATGAAGGTTTCCAGTACCACCTCCATAATCTTAGCCCTCCACGTTTCTTGGCCCCCATGTGGCTCCAAGTTCCCCCAATCAATTTCCTTGTGGTTGAAGTCACCCATGATCAGTAGCTTCGCCCTGCTCGCATGAGCCCTTCTGGCTACTTCAGCCAGTGTGTTAAAAATTGCTCTATTACTCTCATCATACTCTTGCCTTGGCCTTCTGCTGTTCTGTGGTGGGTTATACATCACTGCAATTACCACCTTGGGACCTCCAGATTGAAGCGTTCCTACAATGTAATCTCTTGCTTCTACTGTCTTCTCTCTCCAGCTCATCAAAATCCCATTGGTTTTTGATCAACAGTGCCACTCCTTCACCCCCTCTGTTCCCTCTGTCTTTCCTCAGGATCTGATATCCCGTTGGAAAGATGGCATCTGTTATCATACCTGTGGGCTTGGTTTCTGTGAGAGCTATGATGTCTGGTGATGCCTCTTTGACTCTTTCGTGCCACTCCTCCCACTTATTTGTTATTCCGTCAGCGTTGGTGTACCATACCTTCAGTTTCCTCTCCAACACTGTGTTTTGCGGGGTCTGTGGGGGTGGGGGACCTGGCAGTGGACTGCGGGATTCTATAACGGAGTGTTGGGTGGAGGATTGTGGTTTGTGTTGGGGTAGCATGATTGGTTGTGGGGTTCTGGGGTTGGTTCTGTGTGTGCTTGCTATTGTTGCTCTGCTCTGATCTGGTTGTCCTCTGCTGATTCTGTCCTTGTCTCTCCTCTTTGCTCCTTTCGCTTTTGTGTCCTATCCCTCAGCTACTGTCATTCTGTTTTTGTTCTGTCCCAGTCTAGGAACACCCTCTTGTATTCTGCCGATTCCTTCAACCGTGGTTTCTCTTGAAGGATCCTGTTTCGCACTGTTTCTGTCCTGAAAATCAGCTTGATTGGTCGTTTTCACCCCTTCACGTACACCCCCATTCTCTGAAAATTTACAATCTCGGACATGTCCTCTTCACCTATTTCTGTGATGATGTTCTCAATCACCTTTCTTTCTGCCTGCCATCTTTCAGTGTGTGTCCTTCCCTCGCTCTCCTGGAGCCCATGAATAAACACTGACTTCGCCCTCTCCTCCTCCCATTGCCTTTTCCTCTGTGACTCTGGTTCTTGCCTGTACATTGCCATTTTCTCCCTTACTTTTTCCTGTAGCTCTTGATGGCATGGTCGTGCCTATGCATTTGACCTAGCCCCCTCTCCACCTGCACCCAGCTGCTCTCCCCTTCACTCCTTGGCCCTGCTTGGTAGGCTGATAGGGCCTTAGCGTAAATTATATCTCCTTCCTTCGCGTTGGGCCCCTCGTTCAGCAGGGGTGTACCCGCTTCAGATGCTGTCTTCTCTGGTCAGTACCCCTGGAACCCACTTCAGCCTGTTTACCTCATATTCTAGGACCCTTATCCTGGCTACTGCAGCTTCGACTTGTGACTCCCAAATCGTCTTCTCCTCCAACCTCTTTTTCAATTTCACAGAAAGCTCTGTCTCCATTTTTGCAGAAAGCTCTCCTATTTTCTATCCCACTCTTGTTCCATCCTTTTGCACTGCTCTTCCATCCATTCTACTTTACCAGAACCATTCTCCTCTGATCCCTGGGTCCTTCGATTCCCAACTTTTTGTTTTAGGGGGGGAGAGAGAGAAAAGGGAGAGGGGAATGAGTGAGAGAGAGAGAATGGAGAGGTAGAGGAGGAGAGAGAGAAGGGAGAGGGGTAAGGGAGAGGAGAGAGAGAGAGAGAGAGAGAGAGAAGGGAGAGGGGTGAGAGAGAGAGAGAGAGAGAGAGATGGGAGAGGTCGAGGGTAAAGAGAGAGAGAGAGATGGGAGGAGAGAGAGAGAGAAGGGAGGGGTGAAAGAGAGAGAAGGGAGAGGGGTAAGAGTGAGAGAGAGAGAAGGGAAAGGAAGAGGGGAAAGAGAGATAGATGGAGAGAGAGATGGAGAGAGAGATGGAGAGAGAAGGGAGGGAGAGAGAGAGGGGGAAAGAGAGAGGAGGGAGAGGTAGAATAGGTGTGTGTGTTAGTTACCATTTTTTGTCCTAGGCACATGTCGATTAGACACTAGGCCTGTTGTATGTATGTGTGTGTGTGTGTGTAACGAAACACATCGAAATGTTTCGGCCCCGCCGGGAATTGAACCACCCGGGCCCTCTGTGCGTGAAGCAAGAGCGCTAGCCACCATGCCATCGGGGCGTGTTGGGTATGTGTGTGTGGGTGTGGCTGGGTGATGGTATTCGTGTGTTTGGGTGAGGGTGTGGGTGTGTTATGAATGAGTGTTGAGTGTGTGCAGGGTGGGCCAGAGTAGGGGTTGAGGGAGGGGAGTCCTTGAGGGGGAAACCTTGAGGGGGAGACCGTGAGGGGAGAAACAGTTTGCTTGTGTGTGTGTGTGGATGGGATTGAGAGGGAGAGAGGATGTGTCAGATCAGCTTTCAGAAGGTGTGAAAACTTTGTGCGTATGTGGGTGTGTTTGTATCGCGCGCATCTATGTTTGTGTGCCCAGAAATACTCCTCACTTCTATGTATAAATATTACTAATAAAATACTTATAATAATACTAGTAAATCTGATAATTATAATGCTAATGCTGCTGCTAATACTCAGCTTCCACAAGTTTCTGAACACGTGTGTGTGTGTGTATGTATGTGTGTGTGTGTGGTTGATGGTGTCCCTCACTAGCTTATCACGCACTCATCAATCCTGTGTGTGTGTGTGTGTGTGTACTCACCTAATTATGGTTGCAGGGGTCGAGACTCAGCTCCTGGCCCCTCACCCTTCAATGTATCACTATGTGAATGAATGGTTCAGAGAACCGACGAGTTGGTAAATTAGACACATATGCAACACTTGGGTATCTTTATTAAGAAAACGTTTCGCCACACAGTGGCTTCATCAGTCCATACAAAGGAGAATCGTGAAGAACAGGAGGAGTGTGAGGTTGTCAGTCCCTCAATCTTGAGACGATGTTGTCAGTCCATCAATCTTGATTGATGGACTGACAACCTCACACTCCTCCTGTTCTTCACGATTCTCCTTTGTATGGACTGATGAAGCCACTGTGTGGCGAAACGTTTTCTTAATAAAGATACCCAAGTGTTGCATATGTGTCTAATTTACCAATGTATCACTAATACTACTAAGTCTACTTACGTCTACAAGTGTGTGTGTGTGTGTGTAAGTGTATATATATATGTATATTAGGAATGGGATGATACCCAAATGTTTGCCAATACCGATTCCCAGTATTCGGTCGATACCAATATCGATTCCTAATTTTTGTTCGATACTAATTCTTTTTTCCACAATTTTTTTTAAACTATGATAACTATGTTCAATATATTTGGGAATGCTTATTGCTCCATAGATATTAACTCACCCATCAAGGTTATATACTAATTACAGACATCATCGTGAACCTAACAAATTGACGAAGAAAACTTAAAATTTCTGAATCTACCTACAAATTTATCAATATGACGAAGAAATAATCAGAAATCAGTTACGAAAATATAAGTAAATAATTTACATTTATATTAAACATGAAACTAAATTAATTATCATGATTGTTCGATAATTTAGTTTCATGTTTAAAATAAATGTAAATTATTTACTTATATTTCCGTTACTGATTTCCTAATGTTTGCTTACGTGTTTTTTTTTTAAACCAAAGCTTTAAATTAATTGTCATGATTGTTCGATAATTTAAAGCTTTGGTTTAAAAAAACCACGTAAGCAAACATTAGGACATATCAGAAAACGTTTCGGTCCTGATAAGTTGATCATTTCTAACATACAGAGGTGGAAAGACCTTATATATAGGCGGAGAGTGAGGTGTGAGTGACGCTGGTGACCTGAAGAATGTCATGTTGGGATGAGGACGGGTAGACGATGAGATCATGTGACTCCTGTGTTGCTGGGTTGGTGCTGTCCCGCCTGCTTGACTATCATGTATGCTAATGTTTTAGAAATTTTGTGGTTTCCAGTGTTACATTCTATTGTGTCTATGACGGCGATTAGCGAGGCTTCTAGACACCGTCTAGACAACATCACCACATGGCAGCACTATGAACTGCTTAGAGGGCTGGTCCATGGGCGGTGTGTTGAACATAACTAGCTAGAATTTTTTTTATAACATTAATCAAAATCAAACTCGTCAAGTTCTTTAATCGTTGTTATCATCTTGACTCTCTTCATCAGACTCAACGCTGCTTGATGCTGCTACAACCCAGCTGCGCTCTTGAGTTCTTGAGCTGATGAATTCTCTCGAGTTTTTTTTCCTCAGTATTTCGAAGGTTTGTATTAAATGATTCATCCACTGCATTGACAGTGAAGCTGTTCTTATATTATGGATCTAAAAATGTGCTGAGTATTGTGTGGTAGTCAGTGGTGTTTCTCTCAAATCTAGTTAACATTGACACTTTGAGAGCTGATAGTGGGCTTCCCAAGCCTGAGAATCTTGGATCACTCAGTTTCTTTGAGGAAATGTTTCAGGTATTGTGCTCGATACAGTATTTCTGAGAACAGATAATTTTTCACTATGACATACAGTTGTTTTGTTAAATATACTCGACAAAAAAAATAACTTGGCAATAACTTAATTTTTACTTCCATCAAATGATAGTAAGGTGTGTGTGAACTCAGTAATGCATTACAATACCTTTATCTTTTTATTTTCCTGCTAGTAGGTACATTCTGAATGAGTTTGTGTTTTGGTAACTCATTTTATTCTTGAAGAGCCTATTGTTTACTGCAGGCTAGAGTGACTGAAGTGACTAACAATGATATCTCTTATTACTTTCTCCTAAAGAACACAATTATGGATAACCATTTGAAGTGAAGGTAGAAAAAATGGCTTACTATTGAATGCTGTCCCTTCAATTTCTTTAACGATATTGAGACCATTATCCAGCACTATCAAATGAATTTTGGAAGCTGGTGTGTTGAATTAAGTCTTTTCTGAGACATAGGTGATGGTGTATGCTATATTTACCTATATGTAATTACGTACATGTGGTTGCAGGGGGTTTAGTCTCTGCTCCTGACCCCTCCTCTCTACTTGCTGTTTGCCAGGTTCCCTCCCCCAAGACTCAGAGGCCTGTCGTAGTTGCTCTATAACTATATGTATTGAGCCTTGACTACGTATTCGTCAGGTTGTTCCACTTCCTGTGGCTTTTACGCCGAACTATGAATGCCCTCATCCCTGTACCTGTTTCTCTCTTGTAAAACAGTCTCTACCTGTCTTCCCTATCAATTCTTCCGAGCATTTTGTATGCTGGTATCAAATCTCCCCTTATTCAGCTTTCCTCTAATGCCATCAGGTTCATCTTGTTTAGTCTCTCCTCATGGCTCATACCCCATTCTGCTCTAGCGCTTCAAGCACTGCTTCTGCTCTGCTCATAGAATCTATGGTGACACCTTGTCAAGACCCATTGTCTATGATGTATGTGGCATACGAAGAGTATGTCACAATTTATTCGGCGTATGTCACACTCCCATATAGGCTGCCTCCCAACCAGCGAACCAGGTTCTAAGGGTTTAACGGTCAATAGGGTTCCCGTCGTTAAATCAGTACCTTGGTTCATTTGCCAATCACAGGCAAGCCCACCAAAGCTGAAGCAACGTGGTTCACTTGTGGTAAGCACTGGCAGACTTGCCTAGCTGCTGGTTGAGTACGGTACACTCTGGCTTCTGCTTTGCCATCTGTCACCGTGGTGTACACTTACTATTCTATCTGTACATATTGAACATACCTGTATATGTCATCTGGTGAAGGTAAATATACATTATAGTTTACTGTTCACTTTTGTTTGCTCCATATTCCCATTACGACCAGGTCTCACAGGTCATTCTTTACCTGTATTCGTAATAATGCATCTAACTCACTTAAGTTTTTTTTTTACTTATTACTCTGTTGCGTACATGTCCAGTACTCGTCAGTGTACCCATTGTTCTAGGCCCTTTAGTATTGCCCGTTTCCACAGAGCGCCTTCGGAAATCGTTTTTCGAACAACTTCACAGACTTGTTTGTCGTTACTCGTGAGCTCTCCTCGTTTTTGAGTCGAATTACCTGGTCTTTTACTGTCGTCTTTCATATGATGTGGTCGTGAGGTAGTTTTACTGTCGTCTTTCATATGATGTGGTCGTGAGGTAGTTTTGCTGCTGTCTCTTTCAAACTACAACTCAGCCACTCTCCTTACTCTTGCAAATTTATTTCTGGCTTTCATGCTCGCTTCTCTGTTTTCGACTGTCCTTCTCTTGCTATAGTTTTTCTAAGCTTATATGTTCATCGTTTTTTCTTTGCATCTTTAGTTTAACCAAGAGTTTTGTGTTTGAGATATTACACCCTTCTGGCCTGACATTTCCCAGTTGGAACTTCATCTCTTTCAGTGACCGCTTCCAGCTCCCTTTCCCAATGCATTATATTTAGTAAATTTCATTTCCCTTCAGAATTTCCTCTTGTGAAGTCTGGCATCTCACAGCCTCCACCTGCCTCTCTAACCTCAGTATTTAGTTCCACAAGAAATACGAAGTTCAGTAGTGTGTGGTCGCAAGTGAACAGGGAACTGTCGTACTCTGTTTCATCCGTTATATTACTGAGTTATCGCCTTTCTTTCTCTCTAGTTATGTTAACTTAATGACATAGTTTCCTACTACCTTCATTACTCAAGCTTTCCATGTTTCTGGTTTCTCATATGGGTCCCAATTCAAGTGTTTTTGTGGTTGAAATTACTCATGATTAATAACTTTGCTGTTGCCCTATCAGCTCTGTGTTGCTTATGTATCAACCATTGCAGTGTTACTATCTTCATATTCCTGTGTTGGTCACCTGTTGCTTATTGGAAGGTTGTAAATCTCTACTGCACCAATATGGGTGTCCCATCAGTTCCCATCTCTTCAAAAGTCTACTAATTTCTAACAAGCAGAGCCTTTCCCACTCCGTCCCTGCTTCCTTTGTCTTTCGTTATTACCTGATATCATGCTCAGAATATGGTATCAGTTATTACCTGATATCATGCTCAGAATATGGTATCAGTTATTACCTGATATCATGCTCAGAATATGGTATCAGTTATTACATGATATCATGCTCAGAATATGGTATCAGTTATTACATGATATCATGCTCAGAATATGGTATCAGTTATTACCTGATATCATGCTCAGAATATGGTATCAGTTATTACCTGATATCATGCTCAGAATATGGTATCAGTTAATACCTGATATCATGCTCAGAATATGGTATTAGTTATTACCTGATATCATGCTCAGAATATGGTATCATTATTACCTGATATCATGCTCAGAATATGGTATCAGTTATTACCTGATATCATGCTCAGAATATGGCATCAGTTATCATTTCAGGTCTACTATCACTTTTATTTGATAATCCATTCGCATTAGTGTATCTTATTCGTTCTGAGATTTCTTCTCTTACCAATGCTCTGGCTGTTGTGGTACAATCTTTCTGTTGAGCATCTGCCCAGAGTGGGGTAGGTAGGGCTTGGGTTTGTGTTCATCAGTACAGGGGAAGAAGTCAAGGTGGAAGCTGTAGGTAAGAGAGCTGAGAGGGAGTGGTGATAAGGAGAAAGGGTGTGGGGATAGTGTTAGTAATGGGAAAGTACGAGGTGGGTCTTGAGATGAGTCCAATAAGAGAGGGGCTGGGTGTTTCCTCTTGCCTCCCTTTCTTTTTTTTACATACTCCCTCAGCTGTTCCCTTTCCCATCTTCATCCTGTCCCAATCTACTATATATGGAAATATAAAATGTCCTTCATTCTCACTTTCTCTCACAGGATCTTGTTCTTGGTTATATTTGACCAGAAGAGCAGCTTGAGTGGATGCTGTTTGTCGGGGGAGTACCTACCGATCCTGATTTTTTTTAATCTGGTCTATATATTCTCCTATGCATCCAGCGAGATATTTAGTCTTTAGTTTTTTCTCCTCCTGTCTCCTACTTCCTGGCCTCCTTTTGGTCTCCTGCTACTCCATCTGTCCACACCTTTATTTTTTTTTCAAAGGCTTCTTCTTTCAGCCTCCAGTTTTAAAGTCCTTCATTCAGACATAATAGTCTCTTTCACCTGCTCCACTACCTCCTCCCTTACCTTATTGCACATTCCTCCAGTTTCCTCCTGAAAGGAATTTAATTTTCTTTCTCATTTCTCCTCTAATTAGTTCTTTAGACCACTTATCACCACAGTGCAAGTCACCTCCTGCACTCACCTCTCCCTCGGTGAGTGTGTGTGCATGTGTGTGTGTGCATGTGTGTGTACACGTGTATATGTGTGTGTACACGTGTATATGTGTGTGTGTGTGTCTGCATGTGTATGTGTGTGTTTGTGCACGTGTATGTACATTCACATATTTGTACTCGCCTATAGGTGGAAGGGGTTAAATCTCGGTTCCTGGCCGTGCCTCTTTTCTTCTAGTACCTCTTCTTAAAGCTGCGTATGGATCTTGGCTCTACCACTTCACTTCCTGATTACTCCAAGACAAAAGAAATACTTCTTAACATAACTGTTACTCATCTGTGTTTTCAGTTTCCAGCTGTGTTCTCGTGTTCCTGATTACCATCTTTTGAGCCATCTGTCCCTGGCAATCCTGATAATTCCTCGCAGTATTTTGTACTCTTATATTGTCTTCATATCACTACCAGTCAGATCCAGTGTGTGATTGTGTGTGTGTATGTACTTGCCTATTTGTACACACCTGTTTGTGGTTATAAGGGTCGAATCGCAGCTCCTGACCCCGCCTCTTTACTGATCGTTACTAGGCTTCGCTGTGTGTGTAAGTAACCCTCATAATCATGAAATAATAGCACACTTGTATTATTATTATTTCAAAAATATCGGCTGGTATCGGCTGTTTTTTCAGATACTGATACCGTAAAAAAGCCGATACCTACCGTTATCAATACCGATACATTGGCACATCCCTAATAATATATATATATATATATATATATATATATATATATATATATATATATATATATATATGTCGTGCCGAATAAATAAAACTTGCGAGTTTGGCTTAAATAGAAATGCACTTCTTGCCGAATAGGACAAGTGAAAATTTGTGTATGCAATAATTTAGCACAAATCATTCTGAACCTAACGAAAAAATATTTCATTGTGTTTGTTTATTATATTATTGTAAATTTATCTGAAATTTATTTGGTTGGATTAATCTAAATTAAATTGCGCTTCTTATAATAATGTTAGGTAAGTTTTCTAAGGTTCTTTTGTTACAAAATTATTAATTTTTAAATTAACATAAATGGAAAACAAAATATATCTTTAAACGTATAAGAGAATTTTAGAAAGGACTTAATTTTAAATGAGTTCTTGCTAATTAACCAGTTTTACCTATTCGGCACGACATATATGTATAAATATTATGTAATTTCGCCGGTTTGCGAACTGTTAAGCCAATGTATGTGCATAAATAATGTTAATGCATTATTCAAAAAGGAGATTAAATTTTATAATTTATATTTATATAAATTTTACTGTGCAGAGGAAAGATTCAAAGTACTACATAACAAGTATATGGCAAGTGGTGCCGCCAGGGCGTGTTGTGGGCGAGGACGTTCCTCGGTGTTGCCAGGCGTGTTGTGGGCGAGGACGTTCCTCGGTGTTGCCAGGCGAGTTGTAGGCGAGGACGTTCCTCGGTGTTGCCAGGCGTGTTGTGGGCGAGGACGTTCCTCGGTGTTGCCAGGCGTGTTGTGGGCGAGGACGTTCCTCGGTGCTGCCAGGCGTGTTGTGGGCGAGGACGTTCCTCGGTGTTGCCAGGCGTGTTGTGGGCGAGGACGTTCCTCGGTGTTGCCAGGCGTGTTGTGGGCGAGGACGTTCCTCGGTGCTGCCAGGCGTGTTGTGGGCGGGGACGTTCCTCGGTGTTGCCAGGCGTGTTGTGGGCGAGGACGTTCCTCGGTGTTGCCAGGGCGAGTTGTGGGCGAGGACGTTCCTCGGTGCTGCCAGGGCGAGTTGTGGGCGAGGACCTTCCTCGGTGCTGTCAGGCGTGTTGTGGGCGAGGACGTTCCTCGGTGCTGCCAGGCGTGTTGTGGGCGAGGACGTTTCTCGGTGCTGCCAGGCGTGTTGTGGGCGAGGACGTTTCTCGGTGCTGCCAGGCGTGTTGTGGGCGAGGACGTTCCTCGGTGCTGCCAGGCGTGTTGTGGGCGAGGACGTTTCTCGGTGCTGCCAGGCGTGTTGTGGGCGAGGACGTTCCTCGGTGCTGCCAGGGCGAGTTGTGGGCGAGGACCTTCCTCGGTGCTGCCAGGGTGAGTTGTGGGCGAGCAGGTTCCTCGGTGTAGCCAGGGCGAGTTGTGGGCGAGTAGGTTCCTCTGTGTTGCCAGGTCAGAGTTTCCAGGACAAGGTCATGCATTCCAGTGATGGTTGCAACACTTCCGATATTTAGTTTATAAATTCTTTTATTTTTCATTGTAGACCTGGTCATATTGTGGTTGGTGTACAAAATACTGTACTCAGGAAGCAGGATACTTTAAGACTGTATTTTTAAAGTGAGAAACAGTTTCATGGGTTATTGGCTTTACATTATATACCCGCATGACTCATGACAGTATTAAGGTGATGGACAGCTTCTGAGGCTCCAGATGACGTCAAGGTTATGTGTGGTAACAGCCGTAGGTGCAAAAAGCGCAGGAGCCCCTGCTTACTGCTGCTGAAGGTACTGTTGCCGTTACTGCTGCTGGTACTGTTGCGTCTCTTCACTTGTTACTGATTTTGTCTCTGCTACTGTTTCTGCTACTACTGTTGATGCTATTACTTCAGCTTCTGCTGCTTTTGTTTTTGTTCCGTCTAATAATGATGTTACTTTTGTGGCTGTTGTTACTGTGGGTGTTGTCACTGTGGGTGTTCTCACTGTGGGCGTTCTCACTGTGGGCGTTGTCACTGTGGGCGTTGTCACTGTTGCTTCTGTTATTGCTACCGGTGGTAGGTACCATTTTGTCAAAGGCACTTGTCGATGAGACACTTGGCTTGTTCGGTGTACTCACCTAATTGTACTCACCTAATTGTGGTTGCAGGGGTCGAGACTCAGTTCCTGGCCCCGCCTCTTCGCTGTCCGCTACTGGGTCTCTGCTCTCCCTGCTCCATGAGCTTTATCATACCTTGTCTTAAAACTATGTATGGTTCCCGCCTCCACTATATCGTTCGCTAGACTATTCTACTTCCTAACTACTCTATGGCTGAAGAAGTGCTTCCTAACATCCCTTTGACTCATCTGAGTCTTCAGCTTCCAGTTGTGTCCCCTTGTGTCTGTGTTCCCTCTATGGAACATCCTGTCACTATCTACCTTGTCAATTCCCCGCAGTATTTTGTATGTCGTTATCATGTCTCCTCTAACCCTTCTGTCCTCCAGTGTTGTTAGTCCTATTTCCCTCAACCTTTCTTCATAGGGCAGTCCCCTGAGTTGTGGAACTAGCCTTGTCGCAAACCTTTGCACTTTCTCTAATTTCTTGACATGCTTAACCAGGTATGGGTTCCAGACTGGTGCTGCATACTCTAGTATGGGCCTGACGTACACGGTGTACAGTGTCTTGAACGATTCCTTGTTAAGGTAACGGAACGCTAATCTTAGGTTTGCCAGTCGCCCATATGCTGCCGCGGTTATCTGGTTGATGTGTGTTTCCGGAGACGTGCTTGGCGTTATACTCACCCCAAGGTCTTTCTCCTTTGGTGAGATTTGTTGCTTTTGTCCACCTAGCCTGTACTCTATCAGCGGTCTTCTTTGCCCTTCTCCGATCTTCATGACTTTGCATTTGGTGGGGTTAAATTCGAGAAGCCAGTTGCTAGACCAGGTGTCAAGCTTGTCCAGGTCTCTTTGAAGTCCTGCTTGGTCTTCATCCGATGTGATTCTCCTCATTAATTTCACATCATCTGCGAACAGAGACACTTCTGAGTCTATCCCGTCCGTCATGTCATTCACATATACCAAGAATAGCACTGGTCCTAGGACTGACCCCTGCGGTACACCGCTCGTCACAGGCGCCCATTGTGATACCTCATCGCGCACCATGACCCGTTGTTGCCTCCCTGTGAGATATTCCCTGATCCATTCCAGTGCCCTTCCTGTTATACACGCTTGGTTTTCCAACTTTTTTACTAATCTCATATGAGGAACTGTGTCGAAGGCCTTCCTGCAGTCTAGGAAAATGCAGTCAACCCACCCTTCTCTCTCTTGCCTTACCTCTGTTACTTTATCATAGAACTCCAGGAGGTTTGTTACACAGGATTTGCCTTCCCTGAATCCGTGCTGTCTGGCGTTGATTATCCTGTTCTGCTCCAGATGCTCCACCATTCTTTTCCTGATGATTTTTTCCAAGACTTTGCACACTATACACGTAAGTGTATAGTGTGCAAAGATGCACACGTGTATAGTGTGAAAGATGCACAGTGTTTTCAAATGGGAC